>JBBYHQ010003039.1:0-11631 GCA_038382645.1 Spergularia azorica | reverse complement strand
ATCAAATCAGATCAGTTCAATTCAAATCAAATCAAATCAGATCAGAAAAATGCAGTCCAATCGCACAGGGCCTTAATAGTGTATTGTCCAAGGCATAATGACAGCGAACTGATTCTAGCTTATATGATGAAAGAATGTTACTGCCATCTACAAAGGTAAAAAAAGGTGGGGTTTGGGGATTACGGAACAACCACAAATCTGTAAACAAATGTAATAGTAATATTTTGCAACCTAAAGGTTGTGGTTCAAATCAAACGTAAAGAATTCAGTCAAATGGAGGGAGTAATGAGCAAAGCAGACCACTCACGCCCAAATTCGGAGGGAAATCTAGCTCCAAAACTTCGGGAAAGCCGTTTTACTACAAGATAATTTTGCCATTTTCAGAGAATTGGGTTAGTCGTTGCACCACAGGCTACCCCTTAAATTCGCCCGATATAAGACTCTTCTATTTGGAGATTGATAGGACATCCAACCAGAAACTTAATGTTGTTTGTTTCACTAAAACTCAAAGCTTTTTTTAGGAGGACTAAAGATTCTGCATGATGCAGAAAATTGTTTAAGGGGGTGTATGACAAAGAGCTTATAGATTTATCAGAGTCAAAGGTTTTGGCATCTTAATAAACTTAACTTTGTACTCCGTATTTGGTAAAAACAGCATATTGATCAGAGGTTGAGGTTTGAGGTGGAAAAAAAAAACTGCTTTCTGATAAGATCCCCCACCCAAAGTTTACTGCAGCAATGATCGTAGTAAGTTGACCTCTATCGGCTAACCATTGAACTACCTGAAACGCGAAAGCTATATCATGGAGTCACCTCTAGTCCTCTATGGTATCTCATGGTCCTATATTTATACGAATATGTGATGTAAACGTTCATGTAATCATTTTCATATTCATCAAAATTGTTATATCCATTAAAGTAATTGGAATGTAACGTAATAAAGCAAAATGACTTACAAATATATCTGCACTTCTTGCGTTGTGGAGTGGCAGTCGATTGGTGCGGTTCTTGATGCAATTTTCATTAAGAGTCGTTCGTAAGTAGACTCTCTAAGTTTTCAACGTAGAAAACTTGCATACATTTGATCCACCTTACCTCCCCCATAGACGAAAGCCTTTAAGGCACTGGGTAATGTTGTTATTGCTATATGCCTATATTCCTTATAAATTGTCATCTTTATCAAAACATTTTTTATATATTAATCATTAACGGTATAGTAAGATCACAGCATAGGGTAGTACATGCGACTCCACAATATAGCCATTGGATATAAGACACGTCACTGTAGTACCCAACACAGTGATATATGGTCCATCAGAAGGCACAAATTCTCATGATTGCCCCAGATTTAGGACCCTTCTGCCACAGATTCCCAGAAAGATTTCTCCAGGGTTTAATTTAGTTCAGCAAGGCATTCTATTCTGACACTTTCTCTAAATTAACATAACATATAGTACAAAGATGAAACTCCTGACACATGTTTCTAATGTAGACGGTTAGGACGAAAAAAATACTAGAGTAACCAACAAATAAACAATATTATTGTTAACTATAGAACATAATTAATCATTGTCGAAGCATATTAATCCTAAATGTAGGCCCTAAGAAGCACTAATTAGCTTAATTATGTGTAGCAGCGAATAATTCTGTTAGCCAACAACAGAAAAGCAAGCATTCATGCCCAGCAATGAAAGCTGACACAGTGACTCAATATGCTAATTGCATGAGAGGGCTTTCAATTTATAAACATGCAAATTTATATGATGAAGTTACAAGATAAACACCGTACTTACATGAGTGAAACCATTTGAACCAGCCTACACTAAGAGGAAAACGTCCAAAAACACGTGATTAAGATGTGTGCATGCCCGCGTCACTCAGGTTGACATCACACTGTTTTAACAAAACGAGCCGCAAACAAAAAATGTCACATATCAAACAGCAGCGACAACAAGATCAGTATATGCGCCTCAAGAAGTCCCGCCAATTGGCAAAGTAAGCAAAGTTCAGATTTATGCAACCTTACCCATGAATTGAAAACACAAAGAACCAATTTCCGAATCACCCAAAATGTACGACCACTGCATCACAATATAAGAAGCAGAGACAGATTAACGAAACATGCTTTACTCCATATACCAAAGCCAAACATAGAAAATGGAAATAAAAGGACATACTCCTATCAAGCAATTGACAAAAACTAAAAACTAAAAACAAAGCAAATGCCTAATCAACACCTTTTTTAAAAAATGGAGATTAACAACTTTTAAGAATGAATATATATAAGAATCATTGAAAGTTTTGTAATGGTACCATGCAGATGATACTAAACAAAAAGTATTAGGTAAAGCCTGTAAATGGAAAAGTACAGGTCTGGGATTATTGCCCTGACAGTAAACATCAACTCTCTGAATCCAAAACAGCTTTAGGTTGGGAATAACTGGAAGCCAAACAGTAAAAAAAACTATAGCAAGCAAAACAAAGAACTAAACATGATCATATCGAATGGCCGTGATCGGCCTAATCATAGAATAATGATCAGAAAGAGAACAGTTTATGTAGACACTAGATCAGGAACAAAGCATATAAAACTACAAGACCTTATTCTCTACATGATGTAAGTGGGTGCAGCATAAAAAGCCTCTCTATGCTAAGATATGTACCCTCTCTCTTTCTTCAGCATTGAGTAGTCCTGGAAGAACCTTGTCTTTCTCATTTTACTGCTGCACCCAATTATCCCTTCAATCATGCTACCTATATACTACTTCTCTTGTCTGCTCTTTCACTTCCAATAACAAACACATTAATCAGTAATTTTTATTTTTCTCTTCTCAAAGTTTCTTCCTTTTTTTTCCTACCAATGGCTCTAAAATCTGTTTCCATATCATCTTTCGTATTACTTCTTTCACTCCTGAACTTCCTCCAAGCTAGAAGTGATCAGCAATCACAATATTTCGCGCTTATGAAAAAATCTCTATCTGGTAAGGCCTTATCTGACTGGAGTGCCAAGGGAAATGATTCGTATTGTGACTACACTGGAGTTACCTGTGATGTACAAGGCCAAGTCACGGAACTCAACATTTCAGGCTGGTCCGTACAAGGATCGTTTCCACCAGATGTATGCTCTTACTTGCCTCAGTTACGTGCTCTCGACATCAGTAACAACAAAATCTTGGGAAGTTTCCCTGATGGGATCATCAACTGCTCTGTCTTACAAGTCCTCAACATGAGCTTCTTGTACCTTGGTGGAAAGCTCCCAAATTTTGGGCGCATGAAGACCCTTCGTGTGATTGACTTGTCGTACAATGTGTTCACAGGAGATTTTCCCATGTCCATCACCAATCTGACCGGTCTTGAATATATAAACTTCAACGAGAACGCCGAGCTGAACTTGTGGGAACTTCCAGAGAATATCACCAAGTTTACGAAGCTCAAGTCGCTGATCCTTTCAACCTCCATGCTTAAGGGTTCTATCTTACCATCCCTTGGAAACATGACATCCCTCGTCGATCTTGAACTGAGTGGAAACTACCTGAAAGGCCAGATTCCACCTGAGCTAGGAAACCTGAGGAACCTGAAATCCCTCATGCTTTACTACAACTATCTTACAGGCCCCATACCAGAAGAGTTGGGAAATTTAACAGCACTCACTGATCTGGATATGTCAGTGAACAGACTGACAGGAACCATACCAGATTCAATATGCCGCCTTCCCAATCTCGGAGGCTTACAGCTTTACAACAACAGCCTAACAGGCGAAATTCCATCATCCTTGGGGTATTCCACATCTTTGAGACTGTTATCAGTCTACGACAACTTCCTAACAGGTGAAGTTCCGAAAAACCTTGGGAAGTCATCAAGTATGATGTTACTAGACCTATCAGAGAATCATCTGACTGGAAGCCTGCCAGCATATACCTGCAGTGGAGGTAAACTTGTGTACTTTCTCGTCCTATCTAACATGTTTACAGGAAATATCCCTGACACTTATTCAAACTGCAAATCACTTGTACGTTTCCGTGTTAGCAACAACCAGTTAGAGGGCTCAGTACCACAAGGAATATTCAGTCTCCCCCATGTTTTTGTAATTGATTTGGCATTCAATCAATTTACAGGTCCTATATCCCCCTCCATTGGAAATGCCAAAAACCTGTCAGAATTCTTTGGTCAGAACAACAGAATGTCAGGAGTAATGCCTCCTGAGATTTCTGGTGCAGTCAGTCTAGTGAAACTTGATCTGAGCAACAATCTTTTGTCTGGCCCTATACCCATTGAAATTGGCTTTCTTCGAAAGCTGAATCTTTTGTTGTTGCGTAGCAACAAGTTTACTTCTTCCATCCCAGATTCACTACCACAACTGACAAAACTAAATGTCCTTGATCTGTCCAATAATGAGTTGACAGGAAAAGTCCCTGAGAGTCTTACAGAATTACTTCCCAACTCAATCAACTTCTCAAATAATCATCTTTCTGGTCCAATCCCTCTCTCACTGATCAAAGCGGGTCTTGAAGAAAGTTTCTTAGGAAATTCAGGGCTCTGTGTGACAGCATACACGAGTTCATCAGATAGAAGCTTTCCCCTTTGTCAGCACAACTATGGTCAGAAGGGACTGAACCGTGTGTGGATAGTACTAGCCTCAATTATCATTGTACTAGTAGGAGCTATATTGTTCCTTAAACGATGGATAAGCAAGGACATATCGGTGCTAGGACATGATGAGACCATGTCCTCATCTTTGTGCTCATATGATGTGAAGAGCTTCCATCGAATAAGCTTTGATCAGCGTGAAATCTTAGAGGCCATGAATGATAAGAACATACTTGGTCATGGGGGATCAGGGACAGTATATAGAATTGAGCTGAGCAATGGGGAAATCATTGCTGTGAAGAAGCTATGGAGCCAAAAGAAGAAGGAATCTGTGTCAGAGGACCAGATGTTTCCGGACAAGGAACTTGAGACAGAAGTTCAGACTCTTGGAAGTATTAGACACAAAAGCATTGTGAAGCTTTACTGTTATCTGACTAGTTACGACTGTAGCTTGCTGGTTTATGAGTACATGCCAAATGGAAACCTCTGGGATGCCCTTCACAAAGGAAAGACCCTGCTCGATTGGCCAACCCGACACCAGATTGCCTTGGGGGTTGCCCAAGGGTTAGCATATCTCCATCATGATTTGCTACCGCCAATCATCCACAGAGACATCAAGTCATCCAACATCCTCCTTGATGTTGATTATCAGCCTAAGGTTGCAGATTTCGGTGTTGCCAAGGTCATGCAAGCCAAGGGTGGCCAAGACTCTAGCCATACTGTTATTGCAGGGACTTACGGTTACATGGACCCAGGTAATTTATCAGATTTCAATAGTTGACGTATCATGAAAGTATTTACACATGAAAATTACCATTAGTGTCGATGGAACCTTATGAACTACAGGTGCATGCTACCATTAAGATTTCTAATGTTTCTCCATGACATAAAAGTTCTATTTAGTGAATTCATAGCGACAATTCAGTAAAACAGTAGAGCTAACTAGCCATATCAACTTTATCTAACACCAAAATGTTTTTCAGATTACGCGAATTCATCCAAGGCAACAACCAAGTGTGATGTCTACAGCTTCGGAGTAGTCCTAATGGAAATTGTTACAGGAAAGAAGCCAGTGGAGCCAGAGTTTGGAGAGAACAAGAACATTATAAATTGGGTTTGTTCCAAGGTAGAAACCAAGGAAGGAGCTATGCAGATCATGGACAAAGATATTCCAATGTCTTTTAGAGATGATATGATCCAAGTCCTCAGAATAGCCATACGCTGTACAGCAAGGTCCCCAGCACCTCGCCCAACAATGAACGAAGTTGTTCAGTTGCTAAGTGAGGCAGACCCTTGCAGATTCGATTCATGCAAGTCCACAAATAAGACAAAAGACGCGCTAAATACCACAACGATCAGTAAGATAGTTTAACTATGACTATAGGGTAATTTGATGACGTTTAAGCTGAAATAGAGCATCTGTACAAAACAGCAATTGTCCCTCAAAAACTTCATAAGCAAGTAATTTAGCCTCTTTGTTGTTATATGAAAAATGTTGTAGGTACATTTTATCTTTTTCTTTTATCCAAGAGCTCCCCTTGTAAGATATGAGGAATGTAATCAATATAACTGCTTTATAACAAAGCAAGCATCTGCATTGCACAAACCATAAAGTAACAATAATTCTTTAGCTTTAGAAATTTCTGTTTTTTTCCCTCTTTTTATCTTCGCCCTTTAAAGTTTAAATTATGAGAATGACCACAAGAAAAAGAAGCCTTTCCAAAAAGATCAAAAAGAAAGACAACGATCAAAGTGGGTTCTTGATTCTACATTTTTTTGGTTAAAAGATGGTATAATGCTATGGATCAGCTCAACTCAGCTCAGCTCAGATCAGCCAAGTCATCTAGTAAATCCCCTCGATTTTTATGTATGTCAAATATCGAGTGCAACTTTGACTTTCCGTTAGGAAAAACACATCACTCGATTCACACACCAAAAAAAAAAAAAAAAAAAAAGTATATAAAGATGAAAATTACATCTTGGACTCATATATTGAAAAAAAAAAAAAAAACTTCACTAGGTAATCTTATTATCACTCGTATTTTGCGAGAGATAAAACTCCGAAAAGGAACAAAAAAAAAGAGGGAGGTTACATAAGAACACTGATGATTGAGGAGCATGTTTGTCTAAATACAGGCTGAACACAGTATATAAGAGACAGCAGTACATTTTACGAAATTTGATGCTTAGGACTTAGGTTACTATGTTAAGAGGTAAGAAAGGAAGCATCAAGCATGATTCACCATAGATAGTGTGACCAATATGAGACAGCACTCAGCAACTGGGTTCACTTGTTTTGGTATAATTTACTACTAACAGTCACTCATCAGATTCTTCCATTAGCTCTAAGCATTTCTTTATATATGCTAAAACGTGTAGCTTATCATTCCACACAACTTCTGCCAAGTTTTATAGTTTTTTACAGAATTATACTAAATTCCCAGAAAGTGTTTGATCACTGTCCTCTGAATCTATAAAGTTTTCCTGACTTATTCTCACCACGACACGTGTCCCAATAGATTTCCTTTCAATGCTTCACAGTTCAGTCAAATGAAAGAAATAAGGCAGATTTTTAGGAACTGTCATACATAAGATCACAACAACAACGCGATTACCCCAATGCCTAATCCATTCATTAACTCAAATTGCCCTACAACAACAAAGTCGTAACTCCAAAATGATACGGGGTCAGCTAACATGTATCGTCATATGGAACCGTCGGTCCAATGATGCTGAAACTTAAGCCAGTGCCTAGCTCTAGCAGAAACATTAACTAGCACAGAAAACAGTGTGTGGCAGTGTAATTAAAATATCCAACAATCACAAACATGGGTTGTGACCATTACCCATATACAACCAATTAAGTTAATAAAGCAAAGGCAATTTCAATATACAATCGTCCACCATCGTAAGCCCTCTACAACAACGACAACATTACCCAATGTCTTAGAGGCACCTGCCTAGCAAGGTAATGGGGTCGGATATACGCAAGTGTTGCCCTTATGTTAAAATATCGAGGCTATTTAGGGACGACCAAATTGAAAATTGTATCGACGATCACACCAATTGAGATAAAGAAAAAAGGCAAATTTAATAATGGACTTCTGCAGTTGAACCAATAAGTCGAACATGTGGTGTGCATTACGAAAATATTATTACTATATCAACTTAAAGATTAGCACAGAATTAAAAAGCACAATAATAGTCAATGTAAGCTCGAGTACGAATGTACGCATTCTTACCCCTAAGTAATTCGCCCCGGCTCCCAAACTATTATCTCCGAATACCTGCATTAACTAATCAAGTTGATTAGTAGGGGATTATAAATTTGTAATACTCCGTAGAAAATATGAGTACAAATGTACAATTTTAATTGTAAAAGAATTGAAGTGGGCGTTGAGTACTAATGATCTGCTCTGCTAACAATTAACATACATTATAGTTCTTCCCAGATGTTGAATACTACTTTCCAAATTCGCCGATTACTCGTTAAGATTATGTGCTTTGAAATTGTGATCATGCAAATCCACAGGGATGCCGAAAGTAGGGACGAAACGTCAAATTTACAAGTTTTGATTGAATCACTTTGAACGGTAAAATATTAAGTGGCAGAACTTGGGGGAGGGAGGGAGCCAAAAACCTTGACGGAGAAACTTAAAACAAACGTTAATCATTTCCCTTAAACATAAGGAAAAGCACTGTCCTAAATTGTCACAAGTTTAGTTCAACAAGTTTGTTCAACATATATGACGTCAAATACCGATGAGCACATGATCCACTCATCTTAACTATAATTCTTGACTCGAGTTCCAATCTTAGAAACATGATTGTTTAATCTCTTATTGACAGAGTTAGTCGTCCAACGTGGTCCTTTTGATATGGTGCGATAGTGGTGTGTTAATTCGCTTATTTTAGGCACTTTAGGGATCCTTTATGCATAATTTTATCGTCACTTGTAGAACATATGAGTTGGGATGATTTGGAGCTTAATC
The DNA here is from genome assembly GCA_038382645.1 of Spergularia azorica. NCBI lineage: Eukaryota > Viridiplantae > Streptophyta > Magnoliopsida > Caryophyllales > Caryophyllaceae > Spergularia > Spergularia azorica. Next base: position 3,052 of record JBBYHQ010003039.1, on the reverse strand, counting down.
ATCAGTTTTACGAGTTTTTGGTGGCCTTAGACCCTTTTGGTGAGAGCCTTGGACGATACTAGGGGATCAAGCTACGAGTTGGAAAAAACACGATTTTGCAAATCTCAGGGGCACGCTGGAGAGCTCGATAACCAGAGGGGTATACCTGAAAAACTCGGCAACCTCAGGGGTACATTGGAAATTTTCCCTATTTTTTATCACCTTTCATATTATTTTTCATGTAGTTTCTTATTTCTACATAGACAAACTCAATGAGAGATTAGGGAAAAATTAGTATTTTGATATGGGTTTTTCCCAAAATTAGTGTAATAATTAGTATGCAAGGTTAATTACCTTCTAGACTCTTGGTATAATCAACATCTTTCATCCTATGTATTAGTAAGATTTTTTCTCTCTAATTTGCCTTTAATTTCATTGTAATTAATTCCTTGTTCTTCAATTGCATGATTTATCCTATTTTCTCTAATTGTTTGATTAGATTGAATTGAGTATTTCATATGCTTGGTTGATAATTGATGGTATTTGATTATTAGCCCAAAAGGAAACAGCTTTCACATGTTTAGTGTATGGTTATGACTAATTTGTGATTGGGAATTAATTATGCAACTAATAGATCGAGATTAGATTTTGATTAGTGTCGCGGTTGCGGCTAATTAGATAATAATTTCGGATGTTCATAATCCTTTATTAATCCTTGCTCTTCATACCTTTGATTGTGATTTGTTTGAGTAGTCACTAGACAAATTAGGATTAAAGGAGAAGGATTTGGTAGCGGTTGCTCAAATTCCCCATAAAAGTGGATTAATTGGTTAAAACCGGGATTATCTTTGAATTGGTATAATTAGAGAGAGGTGGAACTTGCTATATTAGGGTGTTAGATTAGATTATCACCGAGGGTCGCCTTAATTAATTTGGTATATCTTTGATTGTGATTTGTTTGAGTGGTCACTAGACAAATTAGGATTAAAGGAGGAGGATCTGGTAGCGGTTGCTCAAATTCCCCATAAAAGTGGATTAATTGGTTAAAACCGGGATTATCTATGAATTGGTATAATTAGAGAGAGGTGAAACTTGCTATATTAGGGTGTTAGATTAGATTATCACCGAGGGTCACCTTAATTAATTTGGTATATCGTTTATTTCCCTTTTATTCAACTTTCAAACCAAAAACCCCCTTTTTATTGTTTTATTTCTTTTATTTAGTTCATTTCCGCATTAGAATTGCATATTAGGCTATCCCTCTTCCTTGTGGATACGATACCCACTTACCCTTGCTAGTTTAGTAGGAATAGTGATAATTTGACTAATAATAACGACTTATTAGCTATCACGTTCCATGCCAAACATAATTCAAGTTTGAGAACTATGATCACCCTTTACATTTCTGATTTTTTTTTTCTTTTATTTATTAATGTTTTGTTTGGAAATGTGAGAAGAATGAATTCTAATCAAATTTCAACAATTAACGAAAGGAGTATTATTTTAATTTTTGTACATTACCGTGAAACTACAATCATCTAGTAAGAAAATCATTTATTGTCCAAAATAACTTGCTTCTTTTTCACTCCATCAAGAATAAGCATAATGGAGTAGGGATATTGATTATCAAAATTATGAATAATAAATTTGGTCCTGTGAATTCACGGGATCATTTCAAATTAGAGTTGTTGTGCTAACATGTTAGCTACATCGAAAATGAAAATAAAGTTGTCAATCACAATATCGAAAATTAACATGACCAAGATGATCATATTTTGAAAAAAAAAAAGTTGATGTACAATATAATTATTTGCAATCACAATATCAATTCACAATTTGCCATCATATTTTGACAGTAAAACGGTATATAAAAAGTCTTATTATGAAGAATACCTAAAAACTATGTTTCGGCCCCGTGAAATCACGGATCGTTTTTAATTTATTTGTAGAGTTTTTTCGAACATGTTAGCTATAGCTTAAATGAAAATGAAGTTGTCAATCACAATATCGAAAGTAAACATGACCAATCAAGATGATATCCCGGACAAAAAAATAATCATTTCTCATCTCACTGTAGAGTACAATATAACTACTTCCTCCATTTTTTTTTTTGGTTTTTTACGTTTGGTTTGAATCTGTGAGAGAATTTCAAACAAAGCGTAAATAACCAAAAAAAATGGAGGGAGTATTTGGAATTACGATATCGATTTGCAACATACCATCATATTTTGATGGTAAAAACTTTAGAGAGTCGAACTACAATGAATACATATAACTGTACTTTATATATAACTTTCTCTAGCTAAAATTTTCTATTTGATAAACTCAATATATATGTAGGAAATGATATTATTTTTCACACCAAAATCAAACAATAGCCTAGCGTATATATACTACTTGAAAGTAGATATAACTGATACAATTAGCAAACGAACGGCCAAGAGACATCATGCTTAGTGTCGTTATTAAGATGAATAATGGTGTGATTAATAATGATTAATTTATGGAACTTTAATAAGATTAATGTATAAGAAGTTGAAGTGATTCATAACGCCAAAGTGGACAATTCCCAAGGTTAAATTTCCACCGCATTAATAAGCCCCCGATGAAGTTATGAAATGTGGCTGTTTTTCCCCAGCTACAATAGAATCTTGCCATGTGGGTGGGATCAATGAGTCTATGGTACACCGGGGGTACCATCCTTTTCGTACCCCCTGGCCCAAATAGACGTGGGTTGAATTAAATGAAGCATAGATTGTATAAAAGCGGCCCAAATAAGAAAACGCAGCAAAAACAAAACAATTACAGTCCATAGGTTTGTTTTTAAAGCCCAACACTCCCTCCCCAAATCTGTCACTTAGGCCCAAAACCAACATACTAACATCAAATAAAAACAATAACATACGAATAAGGCCCAACACCAATATACTAACAATTAAATAAAAAAAAAACCTAAAAAAAAAAGTCTCATTCTCTCTCCACTCTCCCTAAATCCAACCACCACACTAACCGCCCCAACCACCACCATCTCCGACACCAACCACCACCACCGAAACCCCCGACAACCCAGAAT
>JBBYHQ010003021.1:0-11633 GCA_038382645.1 Spergularia azorica | reverse complement strand
CTATCATCCAAAACAGAGATTTTGAATGACGTATAATCCGCCACCCCGAGTTTTATATCCTGGCTTCGCCCCTGCCTCAGACCCTGTAATGACCAATTGAGATTCCTGTGTTGCCTATGAGATAGAATAATAATGCAATCTTATCTTCTTCACCTTCCTCTAGATCTTGAATTTGTCTGCCTACATAGATCTATGGGGTGAAGGCATGTCTTTCTTTTTACTGTTCGTCTTCGGCCAAATGAAGGCACGTCTTTCAGCTCAAAATTCTTTCGTTATATAGTTCCGTTTTTTTTTAATCCTTTCCGAGCTCAAGTAGCAATATAAAAACCTAGGTGTAGGACAGTAGGAGCAGTCTGTATTTCCTGAACTAATCTACCCAATACAAAGAACCAGCTCATGACCGCCTTAGATTCAGATACAATATGCTGCTTGAAATCTTCAGACTTGCCAACTGTATAAACCTCAATGAAATAAGCCTTGTACAGCTCTGACATTCACATTAGTCATATCAGCCAATGGAATGTTCTAATGTTTGTTGTGTTAGTTGACTACTATGTTGACCATTTTCTCTGCAATGATGATCAGGTCGCGCTCATGCTGACGGGGATGGGAGCTTCAACAGATGTGTTTAGAATGGTATACTTCAAATCTTTACTTACTGGTTTCCCCGAAAATAGAAACATCTGATTGACACGACAACAGTAAATTAGTGTATGAGAACGGAGAACTACAACTTCTTCATTGCCTACTTTACGATGATAATACCAGTTAGTTACCTATCTCTGTACAGTTGAGGCATATAAGGTTTGCTGTCATTAGTAGTCATTATTAGTAGAAACTTCTGAAAAGACATGGAATTGGCACTTTTGCTGAGAATTGGTAGTTCTAAGATTCTAAAAGTGATGAGATGGAATATTATGTAATGTTAAAAAAGCGTTTTTTTTTCTTTTCGTCTTCCAATTATGATAGTTTTTATGCCTTCGCCACCTTTTTCCTCATAATCTCTGCATTTGAATGTGTTCAGGCAAGTTCTCGTTGGGAGAAACGGCAATCTAAAGTTCTGGTGAGAACACTGAAGCTTACAAAGCAATAACTCTGGCATTTGTTATAAAACAGTTCACCATTAGTGTCAATGTCAATGTAGAAAATTCCCCATTTGTCGCGTCACCCAGGTTTCATTTGTTTCAGGAGCAAGCTAAAATGAGGATGATGAAGCAGAAGGGCACTGATTCTGCTGACTCGTTCTGGAGTGATGTCTGGCGGAAGAAGAAAGACTACCAAAGTACAGGTAACAGTATATGCTTACTATTGTGGACAAGATTACTAAGGCTTGGATGAGGATTGATGGCAGTAATATATGACATGGTTCATCAAATTAAAGAAACTGTCTTAGGTATAAAACTCAAGTGATGGCACCAGTTTCGACTTCCTCTGCATGTGTGTTACTCTATTTCTATTGCTATTGCTTGACATATCAATCCTGGTGTTTGGCTTGCGGCAAAGGCAGTAGTTTGTTTCTTAGTTCACCGTGTTACGGTTTGCTGATGACTTTAGATCACTTAATTGAAACTCTGGTTGTCCTTTTTACCAGACGAAGAGGTGAAAGAGCGAGCCAAGCGAGCTGCTGCAGCTGCTCGTAGATGGCGGGAGTATTCAAGGAAAGGCGCTGATAAAGTTCCAACGTATAATCTTCCCGAGGCCGTGGAGGTCTCTAACAAGGACTAACAACACATAAAATAAGCGTATGTGACATACATATAGTTAATTTTTCTCTTTGGATTCGTCCTATAGTCATCCGTACATATATGTATAGCTTGGAATTTGCATGTACCTCTTCATTCCTGCTCCTACTTAATCACGATCATCTTAGATTATCGTATCGAGCAGACCTGTAACAAACGATGTCAATATTCTTATGAAGGTACATGCGCAGAATTACGATTACATTTTTTCCTTTTTTTGGTGTTCTGCATAATGTCCATTTCTACAGAGCATGATCTTATGGTCGGAAGTGGGATGGTAACAAACTCGGTTCAATGCTCAACTCGTCTCTGATTACTATCATGAACGTACTTAGAAAATCGGACTGTTGCGATTTGATGTTAAATAAAGGGTTTGAAAATCTCAGAGCCGGCACTCTTACGAACATGTATAGCTGCGTACCCATGAATCTGGTAAACTTAGAATACTAATATGTTGTGATCTCTTTGAATTCGTCTATCCTCACTCTGAGATTCTGTGAAAGCATAAAAGTATCATTCCACAATAGACGTGAAAATGATCGCAGATTCATAGCTTACAACACGTAATTAGCACATCACCTCTTCCTAAGCTAAACCCAAAAGAGTATTAATTATTTGAGTAGTATGACATTAATATAATGTTTACACGTGAAAAGAGCGACCATAGTCCAAAGCGTAACTTAGTAGAGTCAGTACAATGGTACTCCGTCAAGGTAATAATAATCCAAAAATAATTAGCTAAAGCGAGATGTTAGCGAGTTTAGTTGGTGAAGCGATATGTGAGTGATATTGTTAATCAAACGACTAATCGAATTAATCGACTATACAACATGTTTATGTGTTGGGATCACATAAGATATAATCGAAAGAGGAAAAAATGCCTTCCCTCACGATAACCAGAATTGTGTAATACATCGATCTTTTAAAGAATCCCACAGGCCTCACACGTGGTTTACAACGATCTAACGATCTTACATACAAAGATCTTAGTTCCGAGGACAATTGAGGAATTGATTTTAGTTATTTGACTTCTTCTTACTTAGTTCTAAGATCAGGTATATTGTATTGTATAACTCTTAATCAACAAATCAATCAATAGTACATAACAAAAATGACATTTTGGAATATAAATGTTGAAAGCTTGAAACTAGTTATGATATGTAACAAGCAGCTTACTATCTCACCACCACTGACCAGTCATACACTAGTAGCTCTTCGAATTTTATATTACAAAATAAATTATCTATTGTTAAACATGATACAGGATACGAAGACACGATAGATAAAAGAAATGGTTGTATTTTGCTCCTAGTTCTTGGCTTAAAAAACAAAGAACTTAAATCAAACTATTGGATGCAATAGATTTCAGGTTCGAATCTCCCTTTACGTTATTGCATAGTGGCATCCGAACTTCATTTAGTGATTCTGAACAAGATTGTACCATCAGTGACCAGTCACACACTAGAAGATCTTCAAAAACAGATTACACATATTCTTAATTACAAAGGAAATTAATTAACCCCAAAAAACTGTCTTTCTTATTACTTATTCAACGCGTTCTTCATCAAAATCAAGATCTGTTATCCTAAAAATTGAGATATTACAGTCTTTGTCAATTGTCATAACATAACAGCATGAGAATTAGTCAATTTATTTACTTTATAATATGTTGAGAATAAGTCTTGCAGTTTATTGTCATACTGATTACTGATTAATGAATGAAACAGGTCCATATTAATCAAATAATATAAGCAGATCAACAACAAATTATATTACTAGTAGTATATATTATTTCTATTTATTCTAATCCTCTATGATAAGCTAAGATGCTTTAGCTCTGACGAAATACAGTTGTTTTCGTTTCCCCACTAATTACATCATTTGGATAAGCAACCACCATTGTTTAATATTAATTAATTCACACCATTACAAATCACTAGACCTCCTCGATGTTACATAATTTTAGTTCATTTGCAAATTGCGAATGTAACAATGTTAATAATCATAGAAAATTCCCCTCAAAAAAAAAAAATAATCATAGAAAATTAAAAGAAGGTGAAGTTCTTTTAGAATTTTTTTCCGTGTAATTTATTAATTGTGGACATTATGGTATAGCCGTATAGCGAACAATGAAAACAACAAAAGTGTACATGTACATCTAGAGTACCATAATAAATAATAAGTGTAATCAAGCTAAGTAGAACCAACACAAAAGAAAAAAATGAACTAGTAATACACCTGATCCCTCCACGACGAACGCAACAACCCTTTCATTGAAAATTCCATAATATATAAAATAATGATAAATCTTTATGAAATATAATAGCAGGCTAAGAAATTGTCTTCTTCTCGATGTACGTCAGCTGGACCAACATATTATAACCTTGAGAAAGAAAAGTAAAATCAATAGTAACGATTATCTTATTAAACTTATAAAAAGCTAGTTTAACTTATGAAAGAGGGGTTTTATCGTCCTTTAAATAGGTTATGTTTGATAAAAACCAAACGCTAACAACTCAAAAAACGAAGAATAGTTGTTCTAAGTAATAGAAAGATGAAAATCGATAAACTATACATAAGTATAAGATAAGATTAGTTGAAAATGTAGCTTCTATTTTGAAAATAGCGTAAAAGACGTGATTCTCATACTAAAGCTCCATTTTGCAATTTGAGGGGAGGGGGAGTGATGGGTTTAGAAGAAGAATAATGATCATACTTGTATGAAAGAGATGTATTGTGAATATGTACACCAATCTTATTCCAAAAATCGATGGCAAACTAAGAAAAATGAAAGTAAAGTTAGTTAGAACTCTAATAAATTACCAAGGTCACTTTTTGGTTAAGTTAGTTTAAAGGATCAATTAACTAGTAGTTTGAATTGACTCGACAAGAAAAACTTATTTGATCTAACATGAACTCAGTGAATTATTTCACAACACTTTATAACACAGTTCACAACCTAGCTGATCAAAAGCTTGCCTTTTCACTAAGATTAGACGGATAAGAAATGTAATTATCCTTGTGGAGTAGTGGTTATAAGATCAACCTAACTTATTTAGCTTATCTCGGTTAAAATTTCTCATACTTCCTCCCTTAGTACCCTCACAAGCCACACTATGATCGGAAGCATGACATTAGTTTATAAGATCAACCTGGTTTATTTATCTCAGCTCGGTTAAAACCTCTCATACTTCCTCCCTCACAAGCCACACTATTTTCGACAGTATAACATCAGTTACTCGCTTATGTAAAAACCGATGATTAATAATTTCAGCGTTAATTATTACGCCTATTACACAAAAGAAGATCATATGATTGCGTAATTGCTCGCACGACTCAAATAAAATAACAAAAATTGGCCTATTGCCAATCTGTAAACAAGACCACTAGCTTTAACATAGTAATTAATTAAAAACCCCAAACAAAAATTTAATTCCCCCTTCACTACTTCTCTCCATTTCCTACCATTTCCTTAATCTTCTTCTTCACACTTCACCTCCCTATATCTTCCTTCTCCTCCCCTTTTCCTCTCCTTAATCCTTCCACCTTTTTCTCTTGTGATCCTTAAACAACAACAACAAAACAAAGCTAATTAATAATAATTAGCTGAAGATTTTGGAGCTAATTATTCACTAATCATGGTTATGGAGAGTAAATATCGAAGCAGCAGCTCGTATGTTACCACTACAGATCAAGATAATGACCCACAAACCTCGTCGGAAAATGGCTCTGATTCTCCACTCTCCGGCGACGAACGCGCCACCGCCACCACCGCCCATTCTCCTAAGAAAAGGTTTTTTTTTTTTTTTTTTATCATATTATTATTTGATCTCCACCAAATGTTGGAATCATCGAAATTTTCAACTCGCTGTCACGCCCTCGTGTTTTTTGATATTTAACACGAGGACGTGACAAACTGAGCTAGCTTAACTGGTAAAGTAATAATGTTTCGGAATGTGTGTGTTAATGAGAATTGTTGTTTAATGGGGGGTGTGTGTATGTAGTAGGAGGAGCATACAAAAGAGAGTGGTACAAGTGCCAATAGGAGAAGTAGAAGGATCAAGGAGCAAAGCAGAAGCATATCCACCGTCGGATTCGTGGGCATGGAGAAAGTACGGTCAGAAACCAATCAAAGGCTCGCCATACCCCAGGTGTGTATGATTCTTATTCTACACTCTACTGTAGAGGATCACAATTCTCTGTTTTTTTTTATTAAAATATTATCGCGAATATCCAAAAATGCTGAGCCGGCGGGGTTTGTCCGGAGGTGAAGGAGAGGCGTACGTTAGAGAAAGATGGCGGGGCTGTGTTAGCGTGCGCAGGGGGATGTAGAGGAGTAGGTGGGAAACCAATCATAGGAGTGGTCACACCTCAATTAATGTTCGTGTTTATCACGCTCCGTCTTATGCGGCTTTCATAATTCATGATTCATGCTAATCTCTCTTTTTTTAAACAATATTTTTCGTTCATTTGGATTATTAACGTCTGATTTGAAATATTGAAACCCATACGATAACTGGCGTTTTTTTTTTAATGAAACGGGGAAGTAAATTTTCTAAATTGTAGAGATATAGTTACATGTTTCAAGATGGCAAGATCTTTTTAAGGACTTGTGTGTCCTGCATTGTGTTTTTGGTTTTTGCTCCCAAAATATTGTGTCTACCCTTTTGTTTGGTCTTTTGGATTAGTTGCTTCAATTTTTTTTATTAAGATTTTCATTTAATAAAGTACTCCGTATTAAATTTAAAAAGCATTTTATCTTTGAGATTTCTATTCAGCTGAACAACATACATTGCATAACGTAGTAAAATTTATCATAGATCAGATGATTATAAAATTATACGAGTCTATGAAATGTAAAACCTTCTCCTTAAGCTTTGTGCTAACATAATTATATTTGCGTTGAATATGACTTTGTGTTTCCTTTTATTATCTATTCAAATTATGAGCAGAAACAAAAGTTGTTTTGATCAATTTTCGACCTTTATATGACCTTTTAAGGTCTGTTTGGCCAAGCTCCAACTTCTCCAGAAGTGCTCCTCAGAAACAGTTTCTGGAGGAGGAGCTCCAAATTGGAGCTTCTACTTCTGATGAACAAATTTACACTAGAAGTGCTTCTCAGAATTCAGAAACAGTTTCTCAGTTTTGTGTGTTTGGCCAGTTTCCAGTTTGTAGGACCCAGAAACAGTTCAGGAGTTTGGCCAAACATACCCTTAGTCTTTTTAGCACGTTGCCCTCCAAAAGAATTAGAAATGTGTCTAGGTTTCTTTTTTGTATGGATGTTTTAAGGATAGACCCTCCAAGATGAATGCCTAATGCCAAATCCAAATTTGGGGCCACATTCTAATTCCTTTGAGAGGGATAATAGGATCCCAATTCCCAAGGGCCGTCCCTCGGACTTGAATTTGTGTCCTCCAAGTTCAATGCATGTTTTTATCATTAAACCGACATTTTATCGATAAAAACTAAAAAGTACTGCAAAGAGATGACGTCCATAGAGGACTAAAAATTGGAATATTTGAGAAATTGTAGAACATGTCCAAAAAGTGGGAAATATTTGAGGCCGTACATTTGAGTGGGTTATGCGTATTGAAATACAAAAATGCCCTTAGAGGAAAACATTATCCAAAAACTTGCAAGTCTAATGATTTCCAAAAATGACAAAATAATGGGACATGAGTCTAATTGATTTCATGAAAACTTGGGGAGTTTTAGAGTGAAGGTGAATCTTTGCCAAATGCCGACCGTTGTCCTAAAAGGCAGGACAAAACTTATTGTTACACGCGCGTTTCTGTAAAAAAGCAAACTCTTTTTCCTCATTTCTTTCACTCTTTATTGGTTGTGTTACGTGTAGACCAACCCCACTTTTATCATATTTCAATTACCATTTCCCCGTTCAACGAGTTTTTAAAGTATGATAAACACAGCACCGTATTGTGATATTAGAACTCAGAGTATGTTGTAGACTTGTAGGCATGTAGTGCTATTGGTATGTCTCTACACAAATATATGTACTTTATTCCGATTAAATGTGGTGCCATTTTAAGACATAGTATAATGTAGTGAAATCAACTTATCAAAAAAATTATAGATTTTACGAGGTGTTTATCAAGCTATATAAACTTATAATTTTGCTTCGAATTGTGGGAAATACGGGTTTTACTATTACTTAAATTGCGGATTAAAAATACTTTTTCACATTTGATTTGGATAAACCAGTAGTCTTTATAAACAAATGACTAAATTCTTAATTCTCATGTGTGTTTTGTTTGTATTTATGGGTTTTAATTTGTCTTATTCAGGGGATATTATCGATGCAGTAGCTCAAAAGGATGCCCCGCTAGAAAACATGTCGAAAGGAGCCGCATGGACCCCACTATGCTCATTATCACTTACGCTAGTGAGCACAACCACCCTCTCCCCACCTCCAAGCACCACCACAAGTCACCTCCGACCACCGCCCCTTCCACCGCTAATGCCGCCTCTCCATCCACCCCGCCCCCCGTCGACACCCCCTCAACACCGGTGGCCACCGACGACTCCACCGATGACGGTGGTGAACAACCGGCGTCGCCAGTTGAGATTAACCCATTCGGGGACCCACCCCATCTAGAGTTTGTCGGGGACACATTGATGTTAGGGAATCTCGGGGTTGAATATAATTGGATATCCGACTTCACGTTTAACACACCGGCTATTGTGGGGCCCAAATTCGATGACACGGAGGTGGCGACGTTTCCAATGAGAGAGGAGGATGAGTCGTTGTTTGGTGACTTGGACGAGCTACCGGAGTGCTCGGCTGTGTTCCGGCGAAGTCAAGGAAGTGCCGAGATGTGCACTCACGCCACTCCCCTATGTGGTAGTACATGATCTTAGTTTGTATCCATTTTACTACTCTCTTCGTCGCAAAATAGTCCATAAACTTTGAAACCATTCCGAGGAATTTAGTATTGGTAGCGGATGTGAGTTAGTTCACTTGGAAAGATCGAGATCCGTCCACATCAAAATTATTCTCGTTGCTCCTTAACACGACTATAATAGTTAACGTGGTCACTATTTTGGTTCGAAGAGGGTAGTGTTTTAATTTCTACCTTTTCTAGGTTATTTTCATGATGAATGTGCAGGAGTCGTACCTGAATGACGAGAGAAGAGCCATGTCCTCAAACTCGTATACTTTTTCTTTTCTTTTTTCTCCATTCCTCATACATTTTCTTCTTTACATTTGGAGTTTTGTACACAAGAATAGTGAGACCTCATATGAGTTTCTTTGTTGCATTCTTTTGTAAATCATAACATACTAGCATTGAAGTAATATATATCAAAACACGTTTTTGCATTCTTCGAGTATTGCTTAATCTTATCTTTTCGCATTCTTTTTCCCTTATTCCATAAAGATAGTCCTACGTATTAACAACCAATACTTTAATCTAGTCCGCAAAATGATTGGCATTTTCGCATTAAATGTCAAACTTGATGACATAAATTGACATTCAACGTGAAAACATCACTTAGACTTCAGCACGAATGTCAAAATGGTCACATACCAAAAATAAGTTGGAACAAAATAAATGCAAAAAACGTCTTAAGCTAGAAATTGAGACACACCAACCACTGCGCTTGTCTCACCCACTACTCAATTTGTTCAATAATTGGTGGTGATGCCATTTTCATATTATTATTATTATAAAAAAAAAAAAAAAAAAAAAAAGCTTCTTAAAAACCAGGCAGTCTGAATTGGTCTGAACTTCCACCAACTTGTATTACAATATTGATTTTACTATTCTTATATAACAGAATTGGATCCTCACCAGCACATTCCTGTAGCAGAACTGGTACCAAATTATTGCAGAAAACCCAGTTACAGTTTAGCTTCATGCAGGAAAGTGGTAATGTCTGTAGGACATGTACGACTGAGTAGGCACGACAGGCCGGAGGGTAAAGGGTCGTGATCCTTCAGCTTTTCCGGATTTATTTTTATATACTCCCTTACGTGAGTCGTGAGTGTGAGTTTCATGATGAACATTCAGGAATGCTGATCTCATGAGGGGCTAACAGCAGAAGCTAAGCTTTTCAAATGATAGAGCCCATACCAACTACATAGTATCTACTCCTTCAGTGTTCAATTCTGGGATCTGGACACATAAATAAATGGTTGGTGAATAGCGACTTATACCGCCCTCTTAACCAACATCCATGAAGATGAAAAGAAGCCGGCAAAGCCAGCGACCAAGATGTATCACTTAGGTGACACTAGGGAAGTTCACTTTCACAAAACAGGATGAGCATGAAAGTGCTGCTTCTATAAAAAAACATGCAAGGAAATTAGGTCGTTTGAAGGGAGAAGGAAGTACTTGTCACTATCTAACACTGTAAAATCCCGATTCCAGAACATGGATATATAGACAATGTAGAACATTCCTATATAGGGGCGCGGGAGGGTAGTGGGGTGGCAGACCCCTTGCGCAGGTTTGCCAAGTTCAACCAGTAATTATCATTATCAGGACTAGTCTATTTGACCATAGCAAGAAAAACAGTATTAGAAACAGAGTATTTCTATGAGAAGCACCTTAAGTCGAGCAGCAGCCCATCTTCTTCCAAGCTGAGCCCTCATTGTTGATGTTAATACTCTCCCCCTGAGATGGAACAGCTGATGCAGAACCATCTCCGGCTTCAACAGCCTTCTTGCTCACAATACGATGGATCTGAGTTAAAACCTCAGCGAATGCTTGCTCCACATTAGTTGCCTCCAGAGCAGATGTTTCCATGAAGCAGAGTCCTTCCCGCTCAGCAAAAGCCTTCCCTTCCTCAGTCGTCACAGCCACAAGATGTCGTAAATCTGACTTGTTGCCAATAAGCATGACTACAACATTAGCGTCAGTGTGCTCCCTCAGCTCTCTCAACCACCTTGCAGCATTCTCAAATGTAGCTTTGCGGGTGACATCATACACGAGTAAAGCACCAACAGCTCCTCGATAATAAGCACTGGTTATGGCACGGTACCTTCAACAGAAACGAACCTAAAATCTGAGATTTGACTATTATGCATCAATATAACATAACACACATGGGGTTTGCACTAAAATGGCATCAATCCAAATTTTCTCTCTTTTTGATGTTCCATACTGATTTTCATATCTAATTGGTTCAGATCACCAACAAGATGTGTGTAAAATTTTGTGGAAGAAATGGAGAAACAGACTCCATGAGCTTTAAACAACCATCAAGTTTACTGATACAAGTTGTGGCTGGTTCCCCCTTCCAGGTCTGAGAGTCTTTTCAGTTAGATCACTAAAGGTTTCGAAAAATAATGAACCCTGCACTTCTGCTGAAGCAAGCAAAATACTCTAAGCAGGACTTCAGAAAACAGAAAGCATATACCAAACTAGGAGCAACAGATAGAGCTCATATATCATAGCAACCTAGGTAAATGTTTTTTCTTTTGTTCAGATGATAGATTATATAGCCGAATCATAAATTGGTTGACGGTTATTCAAACAAGAAATACTGGATGTCCCCCCCCCCCCAAAAAAAAAATATGCAAAGGGGTAGGAGTCTGTCTGTTGGAGGAATCAGTAGTGTCCTGGACTCCTGGTCGCAGAATAGACTGGGGATTTACTAATGGATGCTATACAGTATCTATTAGTTAATCTTTATGGCTCGCGAATTCCGCAGTGAACACATATCCCTTGATTTTCGAATCATCAAGGGAAAAAATAATAGCTACAGAGTACTCTTCTCTAAATCTATTATGCCAAAACGACATTGCTGATTCCTACCAACAATAGACCCTTATCCCCCTGTTTGAGGTTTTTTTTTTTTTTTTCCATTTCCAATGGAGCCAAAGACTAATTATTCTTTGGTTTTTGGGATATAATGGAATAAAGCAAAATG
>JBBYHQ010003012.1:0-11633 GCA_038382645.1 Spergularia azorica | reverse complement strand
CTCCTGGTTAGCCCATTACTAGTACCAGCAGCTGTGTGCATGGCAGCCCATTGAATAGCTGATAGCTGGGGACCATTAAATGTCCTATGAATATGATCAATAAAATTCGGAGTAAAGCATTCAGGAATAGCTGGAGTCTGCTCCTGATATTTGGGGAAGTGCTCAGGGCTGGGTTTGAGGATTGCATTTTGCATCTGCAGTGATAACTTCAGCTCTTAGTCTACAATGATATAAGGAAAACAACAAGAACAAGAACAACAACTGGAGCAAGATTTCACCTGCACGTTTAGTCGACGGAAAGCATGCAATGCAACATACTCGCGTTGTGTTGTCGCCAACGACCCCAGCACGGTTAAGAACCAAATGCTTTTAAGCTGAAGCTTATGCAAGACATGATTATCCGCCGCACTGTTGGGGGGCAAAAAGAACAAATGAGATTAGTTTTCTGAAGGGACAGATGGCATTGTGTAAAAACTTACAGACGATGAGGTGTAAAGTGCAACGAAATCTTGAACCCACCTATTATTTGGATCATAAGAGTCCCCAACAAAAAAGTGAAGTGTCGCACCAGCAGGATCCCGCACGTCAATAGGTATGTGCCTTCGGACAGTTCCTACAACACGTGAATTTCCTTCAGGCTCCTCAGATTCTTCAGCAGATGAGTTACTGCTTCTTCTATATCGAACTGCCACATACAGAATAGAAATTAAGCAATGCAGCTGCTGAAGAAACCTTAAAAAACAATTAAAAACAAAAAACAAAAACAAAAAAAAGATTAAAAAAAAAAAAGAATCTTATCACAGACCTGAATTTGGCCTTGGAGTAGAAAGAACTGCAACATCACCCTCCTTAAAACTCAACTTCATCTCATTTGCAGGAATAACAACCACATCATACCATCCTAGCTCCCAAAGTGAACACACAGTCAGGCAAGATGGAAGGTCCAACACCAACCCAAGAAAAACGAATCTCAGCAGGCACTTGTTAATAAAAACAGAAGAGAGAATGCACCATACATCAGAAACGGACACTAAGAGGCTAGGAACACATTAAGAAAGTTAGAAAGGCAAACAAAAGAAAATGCCCTTTTCAGCCATTCTAGAAACCACGGCAACAGTGATAAGTCCTATAACTGTAATTTTCTTGTCCAAATCAGCTGAATCAACAGCAAGATCCACACAGTTTGGTTTCTCACTTGCTTAGTTCAAGAAGGTGCGAGGCGATGGGTGCTATTGCGATGAGGCGGAGGAGATGGGGGGCCATTGCGATGAGGCGAAGGTGCACGACTCATGCACATGAGACGAGCTCATTTACCAAACAAACATCTATTTTTTCCAAAACCATATTTTGCAAAAACTTGCCCATTGTTTTGTATTTAAAGAGGGTCAATGGGTAAAGAAGTATCAACTAGGGATTAAGGGGTAAACGGAAGGGCAGAAGTAAGGATATAAGAGAAAGAAATTGGAAATCGCACAATCATGCGCCTCGGTGTGCCTCATGCACACTTCTGCGCCTAAAGCTTCTAAGGCAATGCCAGCTGTGCCTCAAGGCGCCTTGCCCATTTCAAATAAACCAACAGCTAACAACTCAAACCATTTGATTTCCCCTCAGAATTGCAACTTCAAAGTTTGAAAAGTAGACTACTCTAGGAAGGTGAATACCAATAATTAGTAACTCAAAAAGCACATTTACCTCTTTCGCGTCTATCAACAGATTTAATGCGGACCATAGCATTTGCATCTCTAGCAGATGTTTCAGTTAACTCCTCCCATGTGCTGTAGAGCTGTGCTCGACATTCTTCAAATAGCAGGGGCTCAAAGACTCTAATGTACTCTTCCACAGATTCAAACCGACCAGGGACACACTGAAGCTCCGATTCCTCTAAAAAAATAGGAAAGAAACAGTCACGAAATATTCCAACTTTCAACTAAAAAGATCCTCTTTGTAGCTTTGCCACATGCTCACATCAATAGAATCAGCTATGAAATTACAAACGCATGTAATCCATATTCGATATAGATTACTTTCAGCTTCAATGAAATTCAAAGGTTACCAAACACAACTTAAAGTATCATCACATCATAACCACCCTATTTTCAGAGTCAAAGCTTTAAAATTATTGAATACCATAAATTGTTCCTTTCGGTTATATAAAAAACTGTGACACAACCGAGATACAATAACATGAGTATGTTGAACGATTTAACCAATGAATTGTCCAGAGTTGAAAAAATGAAAAGAATAAAAGAGTTTCAATTAACAAAACTTAGAGGTAGAACATTTTTACTCAAAAGAGAGGCAGACATTATGAAAAGAATAAAAGAGTTTCAATTAACAAAACTTAGAGGTAGAACATTTTTACTCAAAAGAGAGGCAGACATTAATTAATCCACTAGTTTGTCAGATTTGCAGCATCAAGCAAGCACGCCTCATCAGTCACTGAATCCAAGATAATAACATCAATGACTAACAACCCATGTTTTGGTCGAATTATTTAAATTACCTTATGTAACCATGTTGTTACTATTGTGTATTCGAGATATGGACATGTATCATGACACTTCACATAAAAAACATAGAACAGCTAGGCCACAACATCAAAAGCAGAAAACAGTCATTTGCAGCCTCATCATACAAAGAGTGAAGTCTACCTGGATTATGCCAAAACTTTTCACTGGTCACCTCACGCAAAAGACGTTCTATTGACGCATCTTGATATTGATTACTGGCCACAGCTTGCCTCTTAGGAGGATTTTTCTTGTTTACAGGTTTTACATCAGCCAAGCCATGACTACTCGAACCTGGCTTCCTCGAAGATAATGATGGGTCCTTGAACTGCCTAGGATCACTAGGCTGCTTCCACGAATTTGACCTGACAGTTCCCTCCGCTGAGAGATCAGTAGAACTATTTAATCTTCTAGGCCGACCTAGAAGACCTGCATTCATATCACTGTTGCATTCAGATTTACGGTCAACACATTCCATGGAACTACGTTCTCCATTGCATGATAAATCAACCTGATTCTGATCCTTGATCGCAGAATCATTCTGCTTCTCTCCATTACGCTCAGAAGAGATTCGTGCATTACGGTTTCCTTTAACGGTGCGATTGGTACTAGAGGCAAGAACGCTCTGCTTCCTTGGGGTTGAAGACTTTGCTGTAGCAGCTTGCTTAGCATCTTCTATATTTATAAACACTGTTTTCCGCAGCCGTTTCTTACCCAACATTGCCTCTTTTTGCTCATCAAGCTTGTGCTTTCCAGGATTGTTTAAGCTTTTCAATGCAAAGCTAGCTTCAGTACCTTTGACTTCCTTTTGTTTAGCAACTGACTCTGAATCTCCATGGACAACCGTAGAAGGAGTACCACCAGCATTACCATTGAAGTTTTGATTGCTTTCACCGATAGTGTCAGACCGAATAGTGCCAGATCCGATAGAAGATCCATGTCTATTTTTCTTAGGATCACTGGGGTTTAAATCTTTAGGAGACAACCCAGAAGAAGAATGATCAGCTCCTACACCAACCGCTCCATGTTCCTTCAAAAGTTTGTTGCCGCTTGCGGACAACTTATTATGCGTCCTGTGGTTCACATGGGTGTCTGGACATTCACCATCAGACCACTCCCCTTCTTCCTTATCTAACTGCATATTTTCAGCGCTTGATCCTATCAATCCCACCTCTTTCCTATCACTATTGTCCTCTACTTTACGCAACAAGGCAGTATCAGGATTCTGGTCTTTCACAGTTGCCTGATCAGCAGTTCTATCTAAGCTGGAAGAAATCCTTGACCTAACAAAAGGTTGAAAACCGGAAACAGAAGTAGCATGCGAAAAAGCGTTGTTATTTACGATGCTAGGCTGACCAACTGATGCCACAAACAGATCGGGAGGATGTGAATTTAGAGCAGGGAGAACTTTCTGGGGCAGGGCATCAGATGAACCATCAACATCTTCATCATCCTCCACGGGGGTTTCATTGAGATCAAAGAATGGCCTCCCACGGGATCCCATTTCCTACATATAGGCATAAACCTGCAGTGTCCACACCCTAAGTAAGATCTTCAGGCTTTTTCCAGCTTAAACAGCGGAAATCACAGTACCAGAAGTTAATGAGTACAAGACAAAACAGTAAACATAGGAATTAATGTGATAAACATTCAAGTTCGGACAATAGAAGATGATAAACATTTAAGGGAGTGTGTCAAAAAACATACCAATGTGAGCAAAAATTGAAATAAAACTAGAATAAGCTGATTTGCAGACAACCCTTCTGAATTCTCTACTTATCCTAACCACAATGATCAACACCCAAATTTCTCCAATAAATACTACCTTCATGAACCAATCTATCTCTACTCAAATCACTCTTGTCAAACTTTTAACATAATTTCATAATTCACAAATTATCATCAAGGAGTAGATCAAAATTACTTCGAATGAATTTCTTTCATCATGTTTTAGATTATTTACAGTAAAATACCAATCAAATAAGTAACAAATCTGCAAAAGGAGAAACTGACTAAACAAAATTTGCATACCTTAAGTTGGACGCCAATAAATTGTAAGGCTAGAAACTAAGGGAGATTAGGAAAACAAAATAAAATGATTTTGACCATCTATCAACATTCTATCTGTCTTCCTCTAATAGTTGGATTTGTAATTTGGAAGCATATATATATAGTTGAGATTTAGGATATGGAAGCAGAGAGACGCGTATTGCGATTTGCATATTATGGATATTTCTTCTTTTTTTTCCTTCCGTAAACTAACCACAGGATGTTACTAGGTTGGGTCTCCAGAGCGAAGCCCGGGCTTGCCATACCCCAGGGCCGGGCCTGAAGAAAGGGCAACGATATCAGTAGAACAACCTGAACATAACCTTCTATCCTGATGACAAAAGAAGAATTCCCAAGGAGCCATAGTGTCAACAACCACCCACCAGTCTTCACCGAGTTCCCATAAAGACCGAACCAAATAACAGCTACCTGCCTAAGTATATCTACCACAAAATACTACAACAGACTCGATGCTTCCCCACCCGGAACTGGCCGGAAGTGTCCACCACCCAAAACCCTAAAACAGATCTAGTAGACTACCCATTCATCAAGACCCCGCCCTATTTCCATTCCAAACATAACCAAAACCGACAACCATCAGCAACAACTGGCCTAAACACTCACTAGACAAAGCTTCGGCCTACTGAGCAACCCAACACCATCACCACATGCACAACAACCCTAATGCTCAAAAACCCGCAACCGAAAACAGACGAAATCCACGAATTCGAGCACAATTATAACAAAATCATCATAAAATCATCAATGACATCCAAATGTGATTACTTCCCACATCATATAATCATATATCATCATAAAAATCAAGGGGTTAAAACCAAAAATTAAAATTAACTCATCAAGATTCACAAAACAGTGATATCAGAACCCACATCATACACCAACTTCTACTCCACTAAAATCTCAGCGATCTACATACCACAAATTAAATTAAATTAAACTAAACAAAAAAGAACAACACACACCCAGAAAAATTAAGTGAATTGGGTCATTAATTCCGATATCCAATTGAATTTCTACACAACCAACTACTACTAAAAATCAAACAACCGGATAAAATAAAACACTCGAAAAAAACGAAAATAAAATAAAATTGGGGAATTAAAAAGAATGTGGAAGACTAACCAGATCAAAGGCGCAGCAGCGCACAAGATAGGAAGGCTATAGAACAAGTCACTTGAGAAAAACCCACAAAAAAAAAAAAAAAAAAAAAAAACCCTCTTATTAAAATTCCCCCAACCCCTTTTAATTTCCTTGTGTACGAGTGTGTTGTGTATATATGAATGAATTTTATTATATGATTGATGATGTATATATATATGTATGTATAGTTGTATAGTATATGGTCAGAAAAAACAATGAAATGAAATTAGTATATTGTTGTATGATTTTTATTATTATTATTATTATTAAATTGATTGAACATAGAAGAGAGAGGAGAGAGGGATGTGAGAGAGAGAAAGAGAAGAAGAAGAAGAAGAACGAGGCCTGATGAATGAAGTTGGGTTTCTTTCTTTCTTTCACAAATCACACAATGAAGAAAAGGGGCCAATGTTGGGTGTTGTATATATAGTGGGCGTCGGACTTGCTATTGTTGTGTCATCTTTGCAATTTGCATCCCTCTATTTTTCTCTCTTTTTCTTCTCAATCCCTTCCCTTCTTCTTCACGCTTTTTGTTTTGTTTCTTATTGGTGGTGTCACTGGTGTTATTGTTGGTGTTGATGAGTAGATTTTTTACTTCACCCAATGGTTAAAAAGATTTCGTGTTGAACTTTGAGGGAAGACGGTTAAAAAAAAATTAAAAAGCGCGAAACAAATGATAAGGATGGTGGTGAGAATGGAGGAGGTACATGGTGATGGGGTTTTAAAATTAAACTTGCAGATGGAGGGTTAGTTATGGAGTTGACTTGAATCGAGCTGGAATTGATTTGTAGTGTAACTGTCGTGCATGAGTTGTGACGATTTTTAAAGTTTTTCAGTTGTTCAAAGTAATGAAACCCTAGATGTAAGAGGAGCAAAGACCGGTTTATGGGAATTTGTTAGTTTTTCTTTGATCATGTCGAGGTTTGAGTTAAGGCAGTAAATAAAAAAAAGGCGTGAAAGAAAATAAAGATGATGAGAATGAGGATGTACCTGGGTCTGGGTTTTTTAAAGTAAAGTTGCAGACGAAGGATTAGATTAGCTATGGATTTGACATAAATCGGGATGGTTTTTATTTGTGTAGTGTGTAACTGTCATGTGTGAGTCGGTTATGGTATGCCGATTTGAAGTAATTATTATATTGATCAAAGTAATGAAACCCTAGATGTAAAAGGTAAGAGGAGCAAATGTCGGTTTATGGGAATTTGTTAGTTTGTATGATCATGTCAAGCTTTGAGGGAAGGCGGTAAATAAAAAAAAAAGGTGCGACAAAAAAAGAGTGGGAATGAGAAATTATATGGGGTTGATGCAGATGATTAGTTATAGAATTGACTTAAATCGAGTTGGAATTGATTTGTAGTATAACTGGCATCCATGAGTGGGTTATGGTACGACGATTTAAAATCTTTTATGTTGATCGCATCAATGAAACCCTAGATGAAAATGGTTATAGGAGCAAATGTTAGTATATGTGAATTTGTAAGTTTGTTTGATCATTTTGAACTTTGAGCTAAGGCGGTAAATAGATAAGCTGCTCACAAAAATTAAAGATGGTAAGAAGAGGAAGTACCTGATGTATGGTGTTGGGGTTCTAGTTATTGAATTGAGCTGAAATTGATTGTAGTGTAACTGTCATGTATGAGTCGGTTATGGTATGGCGATTTATAGTCTATTTGATCAAACTAATGAAACCCTAGATGTAAAAGGTAAGAGGAGCAAATGTCGGTTTACGGGAATTTGTAAGTTTTTATGATCATGTCGAACTTAGAGGGAAGGCGATTAATAAAAAGGCGTGGAAAAGAGTGGTGAGGACGAAAAGTACATGATGTTGTGGTTTCAAAACTTGCACAAAAAGGATTTGTTATGGAATTGACTTGAATTGAGATGGAATTGATTTAAAGTGTAACTGTCATGCATGAGTCGGTTATGTATGGTATGACGACTTAAAGTCATATGTTGTTCAAAGTGATGATACACTAGATGAAAAAGGTAAGAGGATCAACGAAACCCCGGTTCAAATTACACTGCCAATCCCCTGGAAAACTTCCCAACAATAATCGCAACTTTGGTTGACTCTTCAAAATAACCTCAATTTTCAAGTATCTAAAAATAATCTCAATTTTTTAAACTTACAGTTCTGATAGTGGCCCATTATTTCCAAACCTACTTGTAAACCAATATAAGTGTACTCCAAACTTTTTCATTTTTTTAACTATTGAAACCTAAAATTCATAATAACTCATAACGTATATTCTAATCTTGGAAGATAAACGGATTTTGAAAAAAAAAAAATTTCCGATATAATTACGATTTCTGGGTTTGGTCAACATATCTTCCATACACCATAGATCTCTATTCTCAATGTCATATTATAATTGTATTTTTTTTAAACAGGTCTATTTCATATAAATAAAAAACTAAAAGGAAAATTCAGTATATACCCCTATACTTTCAACTATTTCTGGAAATGCCCAGTCTCGATTTATGATTTCAATGTGAACCTTGGGTTATATTTTTTATACACACCATAAAACTATCATGTTTTCGTGAATAAACTCTAAAACTTTTAATTTTCCACCCCCCCTCCCAGACCTGACCACCGACCAAACACCTCAACCACCACCGTCGCCGTCCCCAATCACCAACAAACCCAGCTTCGGCATCGCTATATTAGGAAGAGATCATAGAAAACAATCAAGATTACAAATCAATTTTAAAAAATGTAATATATCTAATATTTCCTTAAATGTAAGATATGGAAGCTTTATTATTTTAAAAAATTGTGTATGATTTACAGATTCATGCCTTAGGTTCATTTTTTAATATATATTATGTGATATGTTACCATATGTAAACATATTTTTCCAAATATTGTAGATATATAGTAAATGCCGATGGTCAGCCCATTTCGGCCCAGTCCATCTCAACACAACCCTAACCCCTAACACGCCCATTGAACGCTCTTACTATTAATACAATTCGATAGAAGAATGAAAATTTGGCAAAAACAACCTTATAAAGTCTCCACTTTAAAAACAACCACCTACTAAAAAACCTTTGTGAACAATCATCTTGTATAGTACGGAGTAATATACGCACCTTACTTCCTTTCTCCACCAACTAAAATCTTTCGACCACCAAAAACCACCACAAATCACCTTATGTTAACTTATTTCCCTTAATGTTTTTCCTAAAAGAACTGAATAATCGATTACAAGTTAGGTGAATGGGGAGTCACATAGGTGATGGTGGGGATGAATAAAATTTTAGTAGATCTCTTTTAGATAGCTTTTGAAAACAAGAATTTGAAAATTAGTAATCATTTCAATTCTAGAATTTGAGAATGTGAATTTCAAATATAATTCCAATGTTTGGCAAAACTAAAATTTTGAATTCTAGAATTTGAATCCAAATTCCTTGTTTGGAAACACAAGTAATTATGAATTTCAAAATTGCACTTGCAATTAGATCTAATTTGATGATTAAATCTAACATTAAAAAAAAAACAAAAAGAAAAAAACAGCTCCTCATTTTCCTCTCTCCACCGTCAACCACCCATGTTGTTTTCTCTCTCCTCCTCAGCCCCACCCCACCAGCCCACCTCGCCCCTGCTCACCGGAACTCGACCCCCACCCAGTCAAACGTCGCCGCTGTGCACACGTCATCCCTCCGGCCAACACGTCATCCCATGAGAGAGGACGATAAAAGGAGGAAGGAAAGGGGGAGAACGTGAAGACGGCTCGCGGAGAAAGAGGCGGTGACGCGGCGGCGGAGTCAGCGGGTTGGGGTGGTGGGGTCGCCGGGATCGATCGCCTCGGTGAGGTGGTTGTGCGACAGGGGTGGCGCCGTGGCGGCATATTTGGGTGGGGGAAGGGAGGAGAGAGAAGATGAGTTGAAGAGATGGGAGAAAGAGTGAGCTGGATTTCCAAATCCGGGCTTTTGAGGTGTCATTTCATTTGGCCTTGAGTTCAGTTGACACAAATTTTGGAGGATTTGAGCCAAATCCGGATTTGCAAATTCTTTACTTCCCAAGCATGGGAATTGGGCCAAATCCGGATTTGAGAATCAAATCCAGGTTCCCAAACACAGTCTTATTGAATTTACGCAACCGATGTGAGCAGAGAAGGCATTGTGAGCCCTCTCCCCATGCTCTCTGTTCTTGTTCTGTTATGTCAGCAGAGAAAGCTTGTTATCAAGCCTCCTCATTTCCTTAATCAGACTGCCACGAGAGACAAAGCTTCAGCGTATTCATAGCCTCCATCAACGGAGAAGCCAGCCTTGCCTCGCCTCCACCCGTTAGCAGAAGATCCCCTTAACAAATTTTCCGACTAAGACATTAAATCATACACAGAGTAAACCAAAAAGACCAAGTAGAATATCTGATGATGAGTGACAGAATATTAAGGTAAGGTGTTACTGTCAATTAATATAATGTTTTAATTACCCAAAAGAAATTTCAAGAATTCAAGTTGGGGGATTTGGAGAGAATGTGAATTTATATATGAATTAGTGGTCGTTTGGTTGCATACGAGAATTCAGAATGCCCATGAACTTCTACTTTCCATGTTGTACCAAAACTATTTGGTTACATGTAGGAATTGAAATTCCACAGGAATTGCCAATTACCAAAGGGGAGCTAGGTAAGCCAATTCCTCCATTTTGTAGGAATTGGAAAATCCCATGAATTTTCAATTCCCATGATTTTAGGCAACCAAACAACTTCAAAAATCTGAATTCATGGGAATTTTGAATTCCCATGATTTAAAGTGGCAACCAAACGACCACTTAGATTCGTTATCCAGCTTCAACATGATAATAAAGCTAGGTCTCAAGCATACACAATCAATGCAAAACTGCTGGACGACAGTAAAGATAGGGGTGTCTTTATTCTCATTCACAAGCAGGATGGGTGCTCGGGAACACTAGGATCACAGGCTCACAGGATGGCCGAGTTCATTGGCTTCTAACTCTCGGTTCTTTCATCTGAGAAAATTAATAAACATGACTTTAGAACAAACCATTCTCTCAAGTAAACATCGGGCAGCATGAAAACTGGTTTGTATTGACCATCAGGCTGTTTTCTAGTACATCACTCAGGTAACATCTTTGCATTAACTATAAAGGTAGTCTGCACCAGCTGTATGACTGGTCCCTCTTCGACAAAAACCGGATGGTTAAAAGCCTCTCGTTCTGGAAAAGTCCTGTACTGTCTGACCTCTATTGCTGTTTTGGCATCGTAGCTTTGCAGGGATCTATAGTGATTCAACCACGCATTAACCTGAACAATATTAGGATTGTCAACACCAAAAAGACCATGAGGTTTGGAAATCTGAACATACCCATGTAGAGCTTTCCAATCCAACCTTGTTTAACATCCCCAGACCTTGAAAGGGCTACCAAAGACAGGCGAAAAGAAACAAGGAACACATCCAGAGCATACAGCAATAATGATCTATGGCTACTCAATCAAACAATCTTAATTTCAACCTATGCCTAAACAATTGTATTGAGAGTTTGAGACAACATGCAAAAGTATACTTATGGTCTTGGTAAGCATGACATACAGTCTTACACTATTCTAAAAACAAAACCAAAATTCGGGAAAGAATCGGGTTGGAGTGCAATACCCAGCTTAAGACTGGAGCAAAGCTTTCAACAAGACTCCAAACCCATTTGACGCTCTACTTCAAAGCTTTATAAAATTTGATCATATTTAATAAAATGGATTCATGGAACATGTAATTAGAAAAGACAGAACAAAGGAGCCTTTTAGGTACTTACTAATAGTACCGTAATATGGTTACAAGCTCTCTGCACTTTGCTCAGATGTAACACCAAAACTTGATTCTGGCCTTCGGTATGAGCTATAAATCATCCAGAAAACCCTCAATAATCCCCCATTTGCAAAATGAGGAATAC
>JBBYHQ010002978.1:0-11635 GCA_038382645.1 Spergularia azorica | reverse complement strand
GTTTTACATCATGAGCAAGTTTCACCAACGAAGATATTCTGTGATAATAAGTCAGCTTTAGCATTGGCTAAGAATCCTGTATTTCACTTTCGGACCAAGCATATTGATCGGAAGATTCACTATATTCGTGATTTGGTCAAGGACAAGACAATCGAAGAAGTTGAGTATTGTAGAACAGGGGAACAACTAGCTGTCATTTTTACTAAGCCTTTGAAAGCAGAGATATTCTTGAAGCTGAAACGTTTGCTGGGCATGTCTGAGTCTGGTATATTGGCTTAAGGGAGGCTGTAGGAAAGTAAGCAAATTTAGGAATATTTGGAATTAGGAATATTTCGGAATTAGGAATATTATATGGTATAAATAGATGTGTAGTCCTTATGCTTTGTATGTGTGTGTGTGTTGTTAATACAATTAAAACAAAGAAACGTATTACCTTGTCTTCAATAAAGTAAAGTGTTTCCTCTGGTTCTATCTTCTTCATAATATCAAATAGGTTCCTGGGTATCAACTTCTACAATAATCCTAAATTCGAGGTTTTATTTATAAGGTCTCTAAAACGTAAAACAGAAATATACGGGAATTGGAATACCCGGTCGTGGCGATCCGCCATGACCAGCCGCGGATCGCCAATAGTTCCTGACGCAAATCGCCAAATTGTGAGCCTCGGTCCGCCGTGTATCCTCCGCGGGCCGCGGATAGTTCATGCCTCGGTTTTTCAAAATGCTGTAGATTCTTCGTTACTTGTCCGGTGAAGGCGTGTAACCACTTCCTGCAAAGCTTAGAACATGAAGAACCATATCCAAGTAGATTCACCCATAATTTCCGAACGGTGTGATAGATATAAAGCTCCAAAGTTGATCTTCTGCAAATCAGCTCCAAATCTCATCCAAATGAATGTCCGCTTTCAAAAGATTTCCAAACCAACCAAAAACACATAGAAATGTTGTCCATGATACCCTAACACAAATTAGAGGTATATTACATTATTTTGACTGTAAAAGAAATATAAAAATAGCTCATATAGAGCGTACAAACCGAGCACATCAATGTCATGCTAGATATCACATTCAAAATATACTGATTATGTGTCCGGAACTTCTATGGCATTGTCCTCATTGTGCAGCAGAAGCAGTGTTACTGAAGGATGCACATCATAGTGTAGACACCAAATCTGGTCTTACCTTTTTAATTCAATTTTATGAATCTATTTCTATTTCTATTTCTAATTCTATTTTAATTTATTCATTTCTATTCACTCATTTCTATTCGTTTACTTGTGAATAAAACGATTTCTCAACTATTTCAATTTCACCATTTTTTCCATTATTTATTTAAATTTCGAAAATTGTGTAAATAATATTAATAATATTGATTTTTATTGTTTTTAATTCCAAATTCATTTATTCATCAACTCGTTTCACCCGGTTTTCATTTTCTCGCAAACCGATGCAAATTTACTCTAAACGAGCCAAATCGACTTCATTTTAATACTACTAAACCACATAAGCAATGATATCATTTTATACATGCCATGTTTGTGTCATGGACATTTACCCTAACTATATGCTAAAAAGATGCTAACTATTTCTATTTTCCTTTTATTTTTGACTTAATAACTCATTATTCTCCCCTAACACATACAATAGCAAAAGACAAGAAAAAAAAAAAGAGAGGTGGGAGGCTAGGAAGAGCCGGCCACATGAGGCTTGGAGAGCAAGTTTTTTTTTTATTATTTATTTCTTCAATTAATGAGATATTTTCACCCCTCATTCAATCTCCTTCACTCATAACCTCTCCTCTTTCTACTTAAACAAATAACCCCCATCCACTACATCATTCATTACTACTCCTCACACACACAAAAGAAAAAAAAAAAAAGAGAAGAGAAAGAGAGGAGAGGGCCGGCTCTTCACAAGCAAAAAAAAGATGAGCATTTGCTCTCTTCATTAACTTCTACATTTGTTTTCATTCTCTCATTTAATTCTCACATCAAACTCCACCTTAAATCTAATCATTTGCAATAAATTAGTAGTATTAGGATCACTCTAGATCATAGGAATAATAAAATCAACCAACCTTACTTAGATTAAAATTTGTTTCGATAACTTAATACCCTAACTTGGAAGATCATCACCATTAATCACCAAAGGTAGTATTTCTACCATTTTTCTTTTATGTTATTGCATTTCAATTCATTTTTATCTCCAATACATTACTAACACTTTGATTTGTCTAGCCGTGGTTGGTAATGGGTTTAGTGTGGTTTATTGAGCCACACCAAAATCCATAAGCCAACTTTAGGGCCTTACGGGGGCCGTTCCCTTTATTGAGGGGAACATTAGTTTGCGAGAGTATAAGGAGCGGAGCGTTTTTTTTTTTTTTTTTGTGTTGTTTTTGATGTTCTATTGCTTTGTTAACATATTTAAACTTTGTATTTTTTACAAGTTTTTAACATATTTTTTCCCTGTACAAAATGGCCCAAAAGCCTAACCTGGATTTCAGCCTATTCCCAACTGTTTTTCAGTCCGACTTGTAAAATCTGTATAAAAACGATCATTTTCTAACAAATCTTGATCTTATGAACGAACCTTATTTGGAGTCTTAAAAACCTCTCTCCAATATTTAAGACCCAAAATCGGAACATAAAATTTATGACGATTTTTGTGGCAAACCTGCTCAACCCTGGTCCTAGGTCCGACCAACTGAGTTCAACGCGTTTTTTGGCATTGCAAACTACCTTTTTTGGGTATTTATCCTCCATGAAAGTTAAAACGCAGATCCCCGTGTTTCCATAAAGACAAGGGTAAAAAATTAGTCATGTCCCTATCAATAGTTATGATTTTCTGAAAACAGATCATGTTTTGCCCACAAATCCGATTTTCAACCTTAAATTTGTTTTGTGAATAAATGAACTTTTGGGATCTTGAAAAAATTCATGAGTGATCCCAAGATGTTCATGAGTCCACCTTGAACCCATAAAAATTTGAAGACTTCATTTGATCTTTCAAACCATTCAACTTCCACCAATTTTCTGTTTTTTGGGGTTAAAAATGACAAGTTTCTTACCCAAATTAATTGATTTAATTAACTAAATAATTAGACTTAATAGGGAGTCTAATTAGCAAATAAGTGTTTTTTAGCCACCAAACTAGTAGGGGGGAGATTTAAAAATCACTAATGTTAAAATTGAGATTTATTAAACACTAAAGTAACAAAATTGTGTTTATAAACCACGTTACCTACTTTTGGGATTTAAAAACCACCAAATATTATTCTAAAATAATTTTAAAATTAATTATATAAGTTTTAGTTGAAATTTTATTTTATGTAATGTTTTTCTGACTCTAAAAACCGAACGCGGCCTAAAAATTCATTGACTGAAGGACTGATTGTTGATCGATCGTTTTCATAAAGTGAAAGAAAGCATCTACGGTGAAAGACTTTTTTTTTTTCATTGATTGTATTGTTGGAAATATGGATGAGTTAATTAGACTTTTGATACTTATCTGACAATCGGACCGAGGGACAAAATTGTTGTGGCGAGAATTGAAGTTCTCTGAACTTAAGAACGATTCCGCCCTAGTCGCAGTGCACGCTATAATTTGGGCGTCCGTCCTCCAGATTACACAACACCAACCTCGTTTGCACGAATGAAGATCGGCTGGTACGGCCGATCTCGAATGCCCTAGACTTGCTCAAGTACACGACCCTTGTGTTTGATGTGTTTAGGTACTATGTTTATGTGTATGTCTTTCTCTGTGTATAGGGTTGTGTTTAGGAGGGTGTATTAATAGGTAATACAAAGAAAAGAGGAGAAAGCCTCTCAATGTTGATCCGCGCCCGCGGATCAACCAAATTGAGAGAGACTTCGTCATTGCCACTCTCCCGCGCCCGTCGCTAGTCCGTGGCTTCTCGGATGACTACTCGGGTGACTCCAAAGGTGAAAGTTTGGAGATTAACTCCAACAATCCCCCACTAATCTACAAAAGACCTCTTGAGAAAATCTATGACACTCGAAGAACTTCAAGTACATGTGTTGATGTCTTGCGACTTGAATCAACACACCGTGGAAATTAAAGCTAGCTACCACGCTCTAGTTAGTAACATATGTTTTGATCCAACTAGAGTGATTTCACAACTATCCATTCTATAAAGAATCTTCTGTACCGCGATTGTCATGGCGCACCACCGACGAGTTTACTTGACGCATATATTGATGAGGCCTTGCGTCTTACCCGGATTTCGTTGGTGGCTCTAGAGAGTTATCACCATCACTCTCATAGGAATCGGCCATGCTAGGAGACTCGGTCTCCATCGCCATAGGTAGAGGACCACAACCTATTCTAAATATGTTTCCACCTCCAACTAGGAAGATCTCATCAAGTGTGCTACCACACACCGCCAAATAGTGAGGAGAAAACGTTTCTTCAACACAATGGTCATGGGTCTATTAAGAGCTAGTAGCTCAACCTAAAACATTTGGTAGATATTGCACTTAACAAATAAAGTAATGGAGAAACTTTATTTTGTGCCCGTGAAAAGTAATAATTGTATCCCTTGAACTATACAAAGTATAGTGGGAATCCAACACTACTAATCAATCAAGTGATCTCAGCTCCATTTTACAGTAGATCCGCTCTACTACAACATATATTGGCCATATATATCATTTAACGTTAACGTATTCATATTCTTTCCAACTTCACTGAGTCTAAAGAATATATCGGTAGTGATCAAATTTGTCACTACTCTGCAGATTAATGTACCCCCACAATGGGTAATACTATACAGATTGCTCAGTTTTACACTTACAATCTTTTAACTTCAAGAGCACTTAATAGCTCCACAAGCATAGTAATAACACGGTGAATCTATCAAGTCCATCAACAAGAACCACCCAACAACAGGGATATAGATTCATTAAGAGTCTACACTCATCCTTATACTACTCATGCCGAGTCTAGGACTAACTCGTTTTAAGTCCTCCTAGACTCTAGATCATTTTTTCTTTTACTGACTTACGATTCGATCGTAAGTACTCTATACTAGACTATCATGTAGACATAGCTTATTAGATCAAACCTGAGATTATACATTTATCAAGGAATCACCCAGTGACAAAATCAATCTCAAGTCAGTGAAACCACTATCTAAGCAACCCCTCAAGGTCATTCAAGAAACAATGTTTCCAAGAATTTTGTGTACAAAGTCTATATAGAACACACAAATTAGGAGGTGTAGAGTTCCACACGAACAACACTTGCATCCTAATTTTACGAAGAAATGATCTAACTTCTCAATAAAAAGAAGACACATCGGATGGCCTAAGTCTTCTAAGCATCAGGACAGTGAGATGTAAACAAGCATCAAGAACATTTGATGGCTTCATGATCTTGACTTAAAGTCTCGGATCACTCACTCTACAAGAGTTATCTCACCCTAGATCTTAGAAACTCTTCCATCCAACTAGATTGATACTAATGTTTAATTCAACTATCGACATATCAATCACACAATGATCTATTGATCAACGATTTGCATACAAGCACATAAAACCATAAAGCGTAAACGATCAGTCTTAGTGTGAGTGCTGCATACACTCTATTACCCTAGACTGAACCCAGCCACTATGGTTACAGGCAAGTTCTAACACAGAACATGCTTATGCTATCATGCAAGGTCTCTATAAGTTTGCACATCAAGGCTCACACATGGCTCAATAGGTTTCCACATTCAACAATGCATAACCCATACAAATACAGCTTCTATGCAGCTTCTGCAAACTTAGTAAACGAGTAAAGGCAAGACTCATCCTACCACCCTTGTCTCTACATAACTTGTGAATCACAACTTCACACATTATCTCTTTAAAGATCCTACTACACCTTTACCGTTACAGCCTCTATCAAGGTGTGTGCAACAAGTAGCATTCTCAAAGATTCTACAAGTCTAGGAATGTCCTAATCACATTAGTTGCCTCAACAACTGGCTTGGCACATTCATATACACGGATGTTTTTCAAAGATGCGTTCACATAACAAGTTCGGCACACATAAGTCTTAGGATTACAGCAAGTCACATAACACTTGTAACTCATTTCCTTCAATGGACTCTACGACTAGCTTAATTAACTAGTTTTATCACTCACTAGTGTAAGTTTTACCAAAAAACAATTAAGCGTCTCTAGCTGAACTGGTTTAACGACTCAACCTAACGCAGGTTTGTCTTTACTTTCTGACTTTTCAGAGTTCACAACTAGTTTCACTAGTTTTCTATCTTGGTCAAACCAAACACTTGGTCACCTATAGACACGGGGTTTGCACTGAATCAGAAAAATGCTATTAATAGCATACACGTAAATACACGTAACAAGTTCACGTTTACTCCACTGAGCAAGATAACTCACATATATCTGATCAGTTAACACACAGTTGACATTTTTCAACTTACATAAGCAGACAACCCCCACAGTCACCAAGTAACACCAAATAGGTGCACAACTACAACTTACTAGTTTTTTTATTGACTAAGTTATAAAGGGAACTTTAACCAACAGGAGGCTACAAGCATCCCCCCCACAAGAACTCGAAGTCCAGCAAAACGACACATAGATTAATCACGTCAACAAGACTACATCTATGTACTACGATTCGTGTTCAGACTCAAACAAAGCAGTTCAGGTGAATTTAATCACTCAACTAAAACATGTGATAGCTGTTCTAACTAGATTTTCATGCAATTCTAGTATTCAAAGAACAATAATTAAAGGAGTTAACACCTTTGTGTCCAACTCTCTAGCACATACACATGTACATCACAACAACTGCCAATTAACATATAGAGTCACTCTGAACACAAGTAACAAACTCTTAGAGTAACCACATTCAAGCAAGTTCCCAAGTCTAGTCATTACAAGTTTCTCACAAACATGACAACTCTAGAATAGCTCTTTACAATTAATTACCTTAACCATTACTTGCACATAACCTTAGGTTTAACTTATAAAAACATGCTTTATACAAAAGCCAAGCAAACAAGGTAATTATCATCAACGGGAAACAATTTTGTGATCTTACTCTAACTTGGAACTATATGTATTCAAACATTACCAAGACATTCATGCAAGTTATACTATTTATAACATGCATTTAACACCATTCAAAGCTTTTTACAGCTACTCATGCATTAAACCGACAATATACATGAAGTGGACTTATCTAGTCTGTTAACCGTTCGAGATTCAACTCTATCATTCTTCCGATGATCTTTGAGTTGATCTACAATCGAGCTCTTTTCTCGTACTTTCCAACATTGCACGATGCTCTGATTTACAATTTATCTCGAACAACAATTAACACAATTGTTAGATAACCACTTCAATTATATCTTGTACAAACACAAGTACAAGTAGATCTACTAACAATTAGTCTGTGTTAAATAACTTTAACTGAGACAAGAGGGTTACAGGGGACATAACTGTCTTATGAAACAACCAAGTTGTTTTTCTCTCGCGGTCCGCAGACTATTCAATCTCGTACTGAGCTAGTCGTCTGTCGCGGTCCGCCACCGTCGAATTTCAATTCGTCATCCCCTTCTGTCCTCGTTAAATGTAATGTTATATTCCTGAAATTTATCTCGCAACGTACCCTTGTAGAATTATGCAAATTACGCATATCACACCTCACAAGGATCAAGATACACATAGTATTAGATTACAGTTTGGTACGTCTATTGGTCCACAAATTCACCATATTTCCAGTACCAACTTATCTAAACGAGACAACCATATAGTATAACACTATACTCTTGTTCAAAGAACACATGACTCATTCGGGAAAAAATCGCATGGCACATGAAACAAATACATGACAGTTAAACACGTTGTGTTAGCTAGTATCTGCCGCATCTCAGTACCATGTAACTAACATATCATCAACAGAGGGCTAACGATAATCGTGCACATACACGCTTATTGCAGCTTCACATCTTACATTAAATCAAATTGATCATTACTTGATCAACGCACGACTAAGATTAACATCATACATCGAAGCATACGATCTGAGATCAAATTAACCTTCTGTTGTAACTAGCCGAACAAACGACCTGCACTATGCCGCTTTAACAGTACAACTATGCACATGGTTTTTATAGTCAAACGCACAATTTAAGCACAAACAACGTTCACTTTAGATACATCCAAGTCATAGGATTATGCATGCTTATTAGGTGGCGGAAGTCTTAAAAAATCATGCGCATATACTACAAAGTGCAGGCAAACAAAAGCAGCCTATCATACGACATGTGCAATCCAAATTCATGGACTAACAACAATTTATGAATTGAAAGCAATTAATTGGCTGTATATTAACGAACCAAGCACATGTTACAGCACCGAACAAAAACAGGCTTTCCATATGACAAATTGCAACAATCAATACATCAGTCAAATTGATTTGATCACGTAGAGCACATACTGACGCAACAGAGATTCGTGTAGATCAAATGATAACGCGATGCTATTTACACGAGTAAATACAAAAGCAAATCGATTTATCACAACATGTAATTAGGGCAATCAATACAATCTAAATTAACTACAAATAATCGTTCTTAAGATTGTTGGAAATATGGAGATGAGTTAATTAGACTTTTGACACTTATCTGACGATTGGATCGAAGGACAAAATTGTTGTGGCGAGAATTGAAGTTCTCTGAACTTAAGAACGATTCCGCCCTAGCCGCAGTGCACGCTATATCTTGGGCGTCTGTCCTCCAGGTTACACAACACCAACCTCGTTTGCACGAACGAAGATCGGCTGGTACAGTCGATCCCGAATGCCCTAGACTTGCTCAAGTACACGACTCATGTTTGATGTGTTTATGTATTGTGTTTATGGCCTTTTGTGTGTATGTGTTCTTTCTCTGTGTATAGAGTTGTGTTTAGGAGGAAGTATATATAGATGTAGTACAAAGGAAAAGGGAAAATAAGGGTTTAGGAAAGCATGCCGCACCGCTAGCGCTTAGCCGCGCCCGCGGCAAGTCTGAACAACGCAAGGCTAACGTTACTGCATGTCCGCCGCGCCCGCGGCAACGTGGCAGCCCCTGGGAACTCAGTTGGGAGATTAAACTCCAACAGATCGCACAAATGCACAGAATCAGAATGATCCTGAGACTGTGAAGGGTGAAAAAGACGACCAGGACTTGGTTGATGTTCATAAGAGAGATCCCCTTATAGCCTTTCCGATTCCCTATTCTTCATGAAGTTTTTACTACGTCTATTTTATGTTTGGGATGTAAATATGTAATCGTGTGGGCATATGTCACGTATCATTAACTCGTTTTCTAGCTAATGTTGTCCGGGTGGTATCTATAATTGAAGTTAAAGTTTGTTTGGATGAGTTGATAGGTCGATTTATTCAGATATTTTTATATGATGAATAATTTGGTACTCTTTTGTATAATGTCATTAAAATCTAGTGTTAAATGATTGATTGACGTATAATTGCTACTTTGCTAGTCGCCAGCCGAATTCTGTGATGGATCAAGTTTATAAGGTTTATATGAACAAACGATGCAACCTAAAAATATGTCGTGCCATGTATTCAACCGATTAAAAGACATCTCTTTCCCAAGTAAACATGTATGTTGTTAGAGTTGTTAATTGAAGATTTCATCTACGGCGAAATTTCTAATAATTTCACATGGACAAATATTTGATAAAAAAATGAAAATTTTCGAGAGTAAAGGGTAAATTTTGTTGGAAGTAATCTAGAAAAATCTAGATTAGTCCACCAAGTTCAACATCAAGCTAGCAATTAGAAAATACTTGTGTAATCTAGAAAATTCTACAAATGTGTAGAATGTCGGTTATGCCAAGTTAGCCGACTTAAGAAGCTCTATAAATAGAGCATTATGGAAATGTAACACAACAATTCAAAAAATAAAATTACAAAAATTACTTGAAATCCAATATTACAAAAATGTAGTTCTATAATTTAAACATGGTATCAGAGCGCCGGGTCGTTCTAATAGGGCGGTGAC
This sequence comes from Spergularia azorica, assembly GCA_038382645.1. NCBI lineage: Eukaryota > Viridiplantae > Streptophyta > Magnoliopsida > Caryophyllales > Caryophyllaceae > Spergularia > Spergularia azorica. The sequence continues at coordinate 1,591 of JBBYHQ010002978.1, read as the reverse complement.
TCAAAATTATACAAAATCGTAAAAAAAAGATAAAAATCTGTAAAGTCTGTAATCGAGAAGAAAGAAGTTAAGGTGACAAAGGGCACCTATACATGAAGGAAAAGGAGAAGGAAAACACGAAGATATGGGTGACAATGGCACTAGTACAAGCAAGTGATGGCAAGGGGATCACGTACAAAAGAATTGAAGAAAAGCAATCGGTGACAAGTGCACCAGCACAAGAAGAAGAAAGGGATGACAAGGGCATCACCTACAAACGAATCGAAGAAAAGAAAAGAGGTGACAAGGGCGCCAAATGAAAATGAAGAAATTTGATCGAGGTAAGAGATGTTCGGTGACACGGGCACCAGCAAATCCGAAGACAGGAAGTTCAAGATTTTTCAGATTAGGGGGAGTGTTGGAAGTAATCTAGAAAAATCTAGATTAGTCCACCAAGTTCAACATTAAGCTAGCAATTAGAAAATACTTGTATAATGTCGGTTATGCCAAATTAGCCGACTTAAGAAGCTCTATAAATAGAGCATTATGGAAATGTAACACAAACAATTCAAAAAATAAAATTACAAAAATTACTTGAAATCCAATATTACAAAAATGTAGTTCTATAATTTAAACAAATTTTTCCATGTTTTGTTATTTTCGCTAAATTTGCCAAATGTTAGTTAGACCAATAACCATTGACTTTTCATTATTTAGTAGTACTCCATTTTGTTTCCTGTTGAATCATAGAGATTATCACCAAATACCATCACCAGAGACCAACCGTCGTCATGCCACCACGCCTCGGTGTCGCGCTGCCCCAACCACCACTTGAAACGCCGCAGTGCCGCACCACCGCCGTCTCCTGCCTGTTAGAAGCCGTTGCCGCATAACAGTCCGTCATATTTTGTGAGTATTCTATCTAATTTTAAGTTTTGGACTTATAATTACCTTAGTATTTAATCCAAGTTTATATTTGGAGTTATGATTTCATTAGTATTTAATCCAGTTTTTTGTGGCTTTGATGGTGGGTTTATGATGAATTTCCGGATTGATTTCGCAAGTTTTTATTTAAATATTTTCTTGTGCATCTGTATGAAATTGTGCATTTGATTGTTTTGTGCTGAACTGGTGATTTGGTTCGAAGTGTTGTTGAGTTGTGATCATCGGGAAAGGTGACTCTCCGTGAGCGATATGAGGAGTGTAATAATCAGTGCTCGAATATAAATAGTAAGGAGTAATTTTAGGTGAGTTCGTCTCATTGTATAATAGCACTTGATAGTTGTATCTCTTGTCTTGTTGGTTATGCATGCTGGCACTTGATGGGGGTACATGTACATCGATCATTAGAGGAAAATCGGGGAAATGGTGGGCCCCAGGGGAAAACCCACCACTCCCCTCAATTTGCTCTCTAATGCTGTGCCCTAGCGGCTAGTATGACCGGTATGTTGTTGTCACCATTTGTAAGGAGGTGTTAGAAGAGGACAACTGTCCGCATATCCTATGCCAATTGATGTTTGAATGATACCTCTACTCTGTTAGGTTTTGATAAATATAATTGCGGAAAAACTATCAAAACAGTCCAAGATCTCTCACATGTATTAACATGAAT
>JBBYHQ010002935.1:0-11639 GCA_038382645.1 Spergularia azorica | reverse complement strand
CTCTAAGGCTCCTAAACACTCAGAGAGTTAAATTCAGATTTTGATGGATTTTAAGCAAACTTTGCTTAAGGGTTTTCCTATAACATTTCTTGCCTTCTTCGACTGAAAGAGCTGGGCTTATATAAGCCTCTTACAGATATTTTGGTAAAGGAAGAAAGAAAACAATAAGAAACTAAAAGCTAAGAAATATCACCCACAAAATAATAGAAAGCAGGGAGATATAGGGCACGCCTGCTGTCTTCCTTGCAGATTTCTTAATGAGTAAGAAATCCTCTTAGGTTGAGGTGGCGAGCTGCTTGGGTTGAGGTGGCGAGCTGCTTGGAGTCGAGTCTTCTCGGGCCGAGGAGAAAATAACCCTAAGCTACTTCTAATTACATCTGAGCATTTTATTTACACAAAATACACCACAAAAGATAATTACTAACCACTGATCATTTAGGATTAGCAACTAAGCTAACCAAAGTTAACACCCCCAACTCACTTGCCTTCGAGGGTAGGAAATCCTCCTCTACCTTGGTCTGTTGGTTCAAATTGGCATCATTCTCCCCCTCTAAATTTGGACTTGTCCACAAGTCCAACTCTTCTTCATCTTTATATTGACTGAGATCAGCAATATTGAATGTTGCCGAGACCTCATAGTCACCAGGTAAATCCACTTTATAAGCATTTTCACCAACTCGATCCAGAATCTTAAAAGGGCCATCTGCTCGTGGGGCTAACTTGCTCTTTCTTTTACCAGGAAATCTCTCCTTCCTGAGATGAATCCACACGAGGTCTCCCTTCTGAAAAACTGCAGGCTTCTTCTTTTTATTGGACTGTTGTCGATACTTATCATTGGATTTCTGTATCTGTCCTCTTACTTGCTCATGTAGTTTCTGAATGGCTTTGACTCTGTCACTAGCTTCCACATTCACTACTTTCTCTCCATCAGGAATGGTTGTTAAATCCAAAGGAGTAAGAGGATTAATGCCATACACTGTCTCGAATGGTGTTTTTCCAGTTGTCTTGGACTGTGATCTGTTATAGGCAAATTCAGCATGAGGTAGAAGTGCCTCCCATTCTCAAGGTTTTTTTTATGAGTACTCGTAAAAGAGTTCCCAGACTTCGATTCACCACCTCATTTTGGCCATCAGTCTGCTGGTGACAAGTGGTACTGATTAGGAGTTTAGTATCAAGCTTTCTCCACAGGGATTTCCAGAAAAGTGACAAGAATTTAACATCCCTATCAGACACCATAGACTTAGGTACACCATGTAGCTTCACAGTCTCCCTGAAATATAAGTCAGCCACCTACACAACATCATTAGTTTTATTGCAGGCGATGAAATGAGCCATTTTCGAGAATCTATCCACCACTACCATTATTGAATCTCTCTTCCTCTGTGTAACTGGTAAGCCTAGGACAAAATCCAAGCTTATGTCTTCCCATGGCCTTTCTGGGACAGGTAGAGGAATATATAAACCCTGTGAGGGTTTTTGAGTGCTTTTAGCCACATCACAAGTGTTACAACTTCCAACAATAAGCTGACGTGTTTCTTCATCTTAGGCCAGTACAAGTGTTCATGGAGTGTAGCTATTGTTTTATCCACCCCAAAATGTCCTGCTATTCCCCCAACATGAGCTTCTCTAAGTAATAGTTCTCGAATGGAGCTCCTGGGAACACAGAGTAAGTTCCCTTTGAACAAAAACCCACGTTGCTGTAAGAATTCACCATGAGGCTGTTGTGTAGTCAATTGGAACAGCTCCCCAACGTCTTTGTCACCAATATATTGCTCTTTAATGACTTCCATCCCTAGCAGCTTGGTCTCCAACATACTCACCAATGAATGCCTCCTAGACAGGGCATCAGCCACCCTGTTCAGCTTGCCTGGCTTATGTTCGATAACAAAGGTGAATGGTTGCATAGATTCAACCCATTTTGCATGTCTTGAGTTTAATTTATGCTGACCATTGATGAATTTGAGAGCTTCATGATCAGAGTGTAAGATGTACTCCTTTGGCAGAAGGTAGTGCCTCCAATACTCCAAAGCCCTGATGATTGCAGAGAATTCTTTATCATAGGATGAAAACTTTTTCTTGGCCTAATTCAACTTCTCACTGAAGAAAGCTATGGGTCTGTGCTCTTGCAACAATACAGCTCAGATCCCTACTCCTGAAGCATCACACTCTACCTCAAACACCTTTTCAATGTTGGGTAGAGACAGGACTGGTGTAGAGGTAAGTTTCTCTTTGATGAGCATGAAACTCTCCTCTGCTGCAGCATTCCACTGAAAGTGATCCCCTTTCAAACACTCAGTCATGGGTGCAATGATGGTGCTAAAATTCTTGATGAATCTCCTATAAAATGAGGCTAACCCATGAAAACTTCTCACCTCAGTCATACTACCAGGTGTAGGCCAACTCCTTATTGCTTCAATCTTGCTTTCATCTACCTTAATGCCTTCCTCAGAGACAATATAACCTAGAAAGGTAAGGCTGTTTGTCAGGAAGTGGCATTTCTTCAAATTTCCGTACAATTGTTGTTCTTGTAACAGCTCAAGCACTTCCCTAAGATGAATTAGGTGTTGTTGCTCAGTCTTGCTGTAAATTAGGATGTCATCAAAATAGACCACTACACTCTTCCCAATCAAAGGCCTGAACACATGATTCATTAACCTCATGAATGTACTAGGGGCGTTGGTCAATCCAAATGGCATCACCAGCCATTCGTACAAACCACCCTTAGTCTTAAATGCAGTCTTCCACTCATCCCCCTCTCTAATTCTTATCTGGTAATAACCACTTCTCAAGTCGATATTTGAAAAGATCTTAGCTCCATAAAGCTCATCCAATAGATCATAAAGCCTAGGTATGGGATACCTAGGCTTGATGGTAATTTTGTTGATAGCTCTACTGTCCACACACATTCTCATGGATGCATCTTTTTTTGGAACTAACAAGGCAGGCACTGAGCATGGGCTCATACTCTCCCTGACCTGACCCTTACTCACCAACTCATCAACTTGCTTCTGAATTTCTGCAGTATCTTTAGGATTCATTCTATAAGCTGCTTTGTTTGGAAGTGATGCACCTGGTATCAGGTCGATGTGGTGTTGTATATCTCGAATTGGTGGTAACCCTGCTGGTATTTCATCGGGGAAAACAGTGTGAAATTGACTAACCACTCCTTGTACTGCTGGATCCAGTTTACCCACTTCTCCTTGTTCCTCTCCAAGACTTGCTAAACCAAAGTTAGGGACTTCAACAATTTCCCTAATCAGTCTCAGGGCTGATGTGTTTGGGATTGTAGAGGATGTGTTTGGCTTTTTGTTGCTAGGATTTATTTGATGTGGTAATAATGGGTTGAGAAGGATTTTTTTTGAGTTAAATTTGAACGAGTATGTGTTTTCCCTCCCCTTATGGTTTGTGTCTCGATCAGTTTGCCATGGTCTTCCCAACAGAATGTGACAGGCATCCATTGGGAGGATGTCACACCACACCCGATCTTGATAGTCTTTCCCGATTGAAAACGACACCAAACATCTCCTGGTTATTCTGATGTCATTCCCTGTCTTGAGCAAGACCCTGACACTTGAAGCATTTCAGCTTACTCTTTGAACTACCTTAATCTCTTTTAGCCACTACAGTAGGTGGGTTAGCAGGTGTATCCCGGGTGGGATATGAGGTGTTCCTACTAAATCCCCCTCGACTAAAAGTCCTCTGAAATTCAGCCTTTTTTCTGGTTTTCACCTGGTTTTCGACCTGGTGAGCTAAGGCACAAACTTCAGCAAAAGTTTGATAGGGTTGAAGTTCAACACTGTTAGCCAGGTTGACATTTAAGCCATTAATGAACCTGATGATGGTTAATTCTTCCGGCTCAGTCATATCACACTTAATCATAAGCAATTCAAATTCCCTAGCATATTCTCCAACAGTTTTCACACCCTGTTTCAGTTGAATTAACTCCTGATAGCAGTCCATCGTGTAAGTACTAGGTAAAAACCTCCGTTTTAATTCCCTTTTGATTTTCTCCTATGTCCTGACCTTCTCCTTTCCTTCCCTAATTCTGAGCCTTTTTAAATTTTCCCACCAATGAGATGCATATTTCCTTAGCCTCAAAGCTACTAATTTTACTTTCTTTTCTTCAGGAAATTCTTTCATATCAAAGATTCTTTCTACTGTATGCAGCCAATCTACAAAATCAGCAGGCTCTAACTTGCCTTCAAACTCAGGTATTTCTAATTTAACATCGGAATCGTACCTGTAGGGAGGCTTCTCAGGTTTTTCAGTCCCTGTTTCAGAATATTTGTTGGATCCCTCGTCAACATCTCCCCTTAACTTCAGATTTTCGTGTGACAACTTCTCTAACTGTTTCTTCAAATACTCCATCTAAGATTGAAGCTCCTGATTCTTCTCCTCGAGTGTCTGGGACACCCCTTCTTCACCCGCCATTGTAGCACGACAGAAACTAAAGCCTTTCAACCTTAGCTCTGATACCACTTGATGTCGACTACGTCAGATGGAATGGTGATGATAAATCAAGACAATCAATCAAAAGAATTATGACTCGAAAACAATGCTGTTTTTGAGGATATGGAAGTGTTTGATTAATTAGATTAATAATAGAGAACTTGAAAGCTGAAGAACATGGATATGGACTGACTCTCCTTCGACTATAGAGATAATCGAAACAAAGCCAAGAACTAAGATACTCCCTGAATTAGCAAGCTAATCAGACAATATCTTCTTACAAGGAAGTAGCTTCACACCACGATCGGAATCGAGGATATTAGCACTGAAAGTCTCGCACTCTAAGGCTCCTAAACACTCAGAGAGTTAAATTCAGATTTTGATGGATTTTAAGCAAACTTTGCTTAAGGGTTTTCTTATAACATTTCTTGCCTTCTTCGACTGAAAGAGCTGGGCTTATTTAAGCCTCTTACAGATATTTTGGTAAAGGAAGAAAGAAAACAATAAGAAACTAAAAGCTAAGAAATATCTCCCACAAAATAATAGAAAGCAAGAAGATATAGGGCACGCCTGCTGTCTTCCTTGCAGATTTCTTAATGAGTAAGAAATCCTCTTAGCTTGAGGTGTCGAGCTGCTTGGGTTGAGGTGGCAAGCTGCTTGGAGTCAAGTCTTCTCGGGCCGAGGAGAAAATAACCCTAAGCTACTTCTAATTACAGCTGAGCATTTTATTTACACAAAATACACCACAAAAGATAATTACTAACCCCTGATCAATTAGGATTAGCAACTAAGCTAACCAAAGTTAACACCCCCAACTCACTTGCCTTCGAGGGTAGGAAATCCTCCTCTACCTTGGTCTGTTGGATCGAATTGGCATCAACTATTGGACGCACACTCTTCCTAGCGGTTCGCCGGGAACATACACCTCTAACAGACACACGTGAGTTAGGTGGGGAGGGTATGTAGTAGCGACGTCCAGTCTTAATCTTCTTGCTAGCAAGGTGAGTAGCCAACGCTTTCATTTCCCCCCAACTCATCCATCCTCATATTGAAGGCCTTCACCGCCCAATACGCCTTGTGTTCAAGCTCAACGGGCAAATGACAAGCTTTGCCGAACACAAGTCGATACGGGGACATACCTACAGGCATCTTGTATGCAGTACGATACGGCCACAAGGAATCTTCTAAGCGCAAACTCCAGTCCTTACGGTTCGGGTTGACCGTCTTCTCAAGGATGGATTTGATCTCTCTGTTGGACACTTCAGCCTGTCCATTCGTCTGGGGGTGGTAGGCGGCTTAAACTTTGTGAGTCACAAAGTATTTCTTCAACAATGCCGCCACCGTCCGATTGCAAAAGTGGCTATCACGATCACTAATCAAGGCTCTTGGAACACCGAACCTAGAAAAGATAAAGGATTTGATAAACTCTGCAACCACTTTAGAATCGTCAGTCCTGGTGGCTTTTGCTTCCACCCATTTGGAAACATAGTCCACCGCAAGAAGAATGTATAAATTGCCATGAGAATTGGAAAATGGGCCCATAAAATCAATTCCCCACACATCAAAGATTTCACAATACAACAAAGAAGACTGTGGCATTTCATTACGTTGGGAAATCACTACTACAAAACTAAGCATAGACATCATAACATAGACATCACACATTTGAAAAGCGGATGTGTATAGAGAACCGGTGCCATTTCTGCAATTAAGACCAAATTATAGACGTCGGTTTTTTTCTAAAAACCCATGTCTATTAATAGACACGAGTTTTTTTCATAAAAACTGATGTCTGAACTTGTTACGTACACGTCATATTTCGCAAAGGTCCGATGTGTATTCCTTCGCCTAAAAATCCGGAAACGTATGTGAGTCCTTACCCAGCTCATTCTTTTTCAATTGGAACATTGTTTTCTCCGTCCATAACTTTTCTCGATCCTCATCTCATTTTCTCTCTCTTATTTTAGCTTTCCCCCCTCTCCCTCTTTTTATTCATTCATCCTCAATAATGTACACACTACTATTTAATTTGCTGGTTAATTTTTATTTGTCTCATCATTCATCTCCAATGTCAGGTAAATCTTTTTTTTTTTTTTGTCAAAAAAGATGTTACTTAAATCTTTATTTTCCTTTTCCAAAACCTAGAGTCTTGCTTTATTTAGGTCGGATCCATTTCGTTCAATTTCGTATGCTCCTAAATACAGATCAATCAAAGTGGAACCGGCCACATTCATTAAATTTAAAGTTCGAACAGATTTAACCAATGTTGAAGGTATCTTTGTGCGATTATTGTATTAACAAACATTATATTCGAATTTTGGAGTAAGATAGTGTTCTTGTGAGATTGAAATTGTATTTTTGGTTAACTAACAACATGCTAGGAACATCTTATTTGAAGAGCCAAATCGAAAGATAAGTTGTTTTCTTTCTTCTTATGCATGTATTTATATGATTAACTAAGTTTTTTTCTTGCGCTTATTTTTTGTTGTTTTTGCAGGCCTCCAAGATCTGCAATTTTTTTCTCACAAGTAATATTTAGATCTATAGTTTTAATCTTTCTTCTCATGGAATTATTAGAAACATGTTCCAAAATTTGTAATCTCACACTTTTGTGCTTCCAGATTTGTACTTTGGTCAGATAAATTTGGGCATCAATTTTTAATAAAATTATAATTCTCGAAGATTTTCGAGATGTTGCAGTGTTGCTAATTTCGCTCATCCCTCTTAATCTGCTCACGTGCATATGATTTGGTGGGTCACCTCTTTTTTTTTTAATTTCGTAGGAAGGATAGACGTGGGTTTTTTTGAAAAGCTCGATGTATATACAGCTAATAGACGTCAGTGTTTTAATGAAAACCGATGTCTATTAGTCAAATAGACATCAGTTTTATGCTAAAAACCGATGTGTATAAAACTTAAAGACATCAGCTTTAAAACCGACGTGCATTTGTTTGGAATAGACGTCACCCAACTCAACGTCTACCCCTAATCCGACGTCTATTTGGAAAAAAGTCACACGTCTATATGGGTTTTTGTAGTAGTGAATATTACCTACTCGCTGACAATTATCACAACTCTTGCAAAAAGTATAAGCATCTCTAAACAGCGTTGGCCAAAAGAACCCACAATCCAAAACCTTCTTAGCGTTTCTCTTTGCACCAAAATGGCCACCACAAGCATAAGAGTGGCAAAAAGAAAGGATAGAGGTTACCTCATTGTCGGGAATGGATCGCTGAATAACCAGATCAGCGCAGTGTTTCCATAGATATGAATCGTCCTAAACATACCTCTTCGCCTCCGAATTAAACTTATCCTTCTGATTCTTGGAAAACCTAGAGGAAATTGACGAGAAACAAGATAATTCACAATGTTAGCATACCAAGGCCTAATATCCCGAATGACCATCAACGCCTCATCGGGAAATTGTCCTTGGACCGACATTTGAGCATATGGCTTATCCTCATCACGAACCAATCGGCTGAAGTGATCGGCCACCAAATTCTCAGCCCCCTTCTTATCTCTCACCTCCACATCGAACTCACTCAACAACAATATCCACCTAATCAATCGTGGTTTTGCCTCCTTCTTCGTCATGAGGTAACGAATAGCTGCATGGTCAGTATAAAGAGTTACCTTAGTACCAAGTAAATATGACCTGAATTTGTCCAAAGCAAAAACCAAGGCTAACATCTCCTTCTCCGTAGTTGAGTAGTTCTGTTGGGCACCATTGAGCGTCATCGAAGCATAGTGAATGACATGGGACGCTCTCCCAACCTTCTGGCCTAGCACAGCTCCAACAGTATTGTCGCTGGCATCACACATGATCTCAAAGGGTAGAGACCAATCTGGAGCCTGAATGATCGGTGCAGAAGTGAGTCGTTCTTTCAACTCATCAAACCCCTTCTTTGCACTCATCATCCATCACAAACTCAGTCTCCTTCTGCAGCAGCTTGCACAAAGGAGTGGCGATCTGAGAGAAATTCTTGATAAACCTGCGGTAAAAACCTGCATGACCAAGAAAAAACCGCACTTCACGAACATTAGTGGGGTAGGGGAGAGATCGAATTATATCAATTTTCGCCTTATCTACCTCAATCCCCTTAGAAGACACTAAATGTCCCAATACAATACCTTGTTCAACCATAAAATGACATTTCTCAGAATTTAAAACAAGGTTGGTATCAATACAACGCTTGAGAACAAGAGATAAATGAGCTAAGCAAGCATCAAATGAATCACCGTGAACGATGAAATCATCCATAAATACCTCAATGGAGTGCTCAACATACTCTGAAAAGATGCTCATCATACATCTCTGAAAGGTCGCTAGGGCATTGCACAGACCAAACGGCATCCGTCGGTATGCAAAAGTGCCAAACGGACATGTAAATGTCGTTTTCTCCTGATCCTCCAGCGCAATAGGTACTTGAAAGTAACCTGAATAACCATCAAGAAAGCAATAGAAAGCACGCCCTACAAGTCTCTCAAGCATTTGATCGATAAAAGGTAAGGGAAAATGATCCTTACGAGTCACAGTGTTAAGCCTACGATAATCAATACACACCCTCCACCCAGTTTGAGTGCGGGTGGGTACCAACTCACCTTTATCATTTGTAAACACAATGATACCTTCTTTCTTAGGCACCACCTGCGTAGGACTTACCCACCGACTATCCGAGATGGGAAAGATGATCCCCATACTTAGCAGCTTCAATACCTCCGCCTTCACCACCTCCATCATAGGTGGGTTCAATCGACGCTGAGGTTGCCTCACCGGTCTTGCCTCATCCTCCAACAAAATGCGGTGCATACATGTGGTAGGACTAATGCCCTTAATGTCGGCTATATTCCATCCCAAAGCGAGCTTGTCCTCCTTGAGAACCGCCACCAACTTCTCTTCTTGTACCATGGTCAGCTTGTTGGAAATAATCATGGGAAGTGTATCACCAACACCAAGGAACACGTACTTCAAATCATCAGGAAGCGGTTTCAACTCTATCACAGGTGCCTGCACAATAGATGGCAAAGGTCTTGTGCTAGGCCCGGTTAGTGAAATGGGGTTTGACCCCGCAGGCATAAGAGGAAACCTGGAATGGAGTGACAACTCCGAACGACCTCCTGTAGGTTAGTAGATAATACAAAATCCAAACCATCATTTACTAAACTATTATCCAAAGCACTTTGCAGCTCATCAATGCCATACACATCAAAAACATCCTGAACTAATGACTCAACCACAACAATGGAACATAGAGAATGATCGTCAGTTCGGTACTTCATAGAATCATAAATGTTAAACTCCACAACTTGACCATCAAATTTCATAGTCAAGCTACCACTAAACACATCAATCATTGTTCTAGCGGTTTTCATGAATGGCCTCCCCAACAGAATAGGGGCGGTGTGGTTGTCATGCTCCATCTCAAGCACATAGAAATCAGCAGGAAAAATAAGTTTATCAACTACCACAAGCACATCCTCAACAACACCCTTAGAGAATGTAGTAGATCTATCAGCAAGTTGAACTATCACATTAGTTGCACACAAAGGACCAAGATTCATAGACAAATAAACAGAATAGGGAATCACATTGATTGACGCACCTAAATCTAACATGGCCTTTTCAAATTGGGTGTCTCCTAGGGTACATGGAATAGTAAACATGCCAGGGTCGCTACATTTCTTAGACATCCTCCGTTGAAACACAACGAAAACATGCTCACTGATTTTCACTTTTTGTTTACCCTTCAACTTGTGACTCCTCTTAATTGTATGCAACTCTTTCAACAATTTAGCACTACGAGGAATAACTTTAAGGAGATTAAGGAGAGGAATGTTTACCACACTTACTAAATATGTCGTAGATGTCCTTGTCCTTGTCAAATCTTCGCGTTTCCTTCACTGCCTCGGGAAACGGTAGAACCGCCTCATAAGCAGGAAACTCTGGTGGAATATAGGGAGCATCAGTAGCTATCTCCCCCTCCTTCAGATTGGCCGCCTCCGTTGCAGCCGAAGAAGAAAAACTGACGCTCAGATCAGCAACATTTCGCGGTCCGCCACGCTAGTCTCGCGGGCCGCCACGACTGCTTCGCGGTCTGCCATCAACCTCTCGCGGACCGCGAAATTTCTCTGCTCGCTGTTCTTCGATTTCCGTCGCGCTCCATTGAAGCTCATGGCGGGGTGCCAAAACTCTTTGATCTTCCACGTCTAAATCATCCAGAAAAACATCTTCCGGAACGCTAGACCTCACAATCTCCTTTTCCTCCAATACCTTTCCACTGCGCAATGTGATAGCACTCACATTTTTCCGGGGTTTAACTTCCGTTTGAGATGGAAGTTTCACGGAGTTTTGAGACTCCAATCGAGTGATGGCACTCGACATTTGACCCATTTGGGTCTCCAAGTTCTGGATGCTAGATTGCATAGTAGATTGCATAGTGGTGACATTCTGAGTGAGAGCCCGGATTGAATGTGTTGGAATATGGATCATACTTCCGTTGAGGGGGTCCCGGGAAACCAGCAGCATTAACCTCTTCAACATTATCATCAAAAAGTGTAGGGCATGAATCGGTGGGGTGCCCACTACCATGACAAATTCCACACACTCTAGCTATTTGACCTTGTTGTTGGGACAAGAGGGTCTTCATCAACGTAGTCAACTCCGCAACAGAACTATCATTAGATGAAGTAGCCGCGTACACCTTTCTAGAGGAAGTCTTCTTGTAGCTCTCAGAATTTTCAGCCAAACTAGATAGTAGGACCCTAGCTTGAGCCGGAGTCTTGTTCATCAAATCACCACCACTAGTAGCGGTCACATAACGCTTATCCTCTTCTCACAACCCATTGTAGAAATAGAGGATGAGATCTTTTTCCTCATATCCATGGTACGGGCAGCTTGCACTCAATTGCTTGATGCGTTCCCAATAAGCATGTAGGTTCTCATCATCCGCTTGCCCTACATTGCTAATAGCCTTCTTGAAATTGGAAAACCGTCTGGCGGGAAAGTACTTCTCGAGGAAGAACTGCTTCATTTGGGACCGGTCAGTGACACTACCTTAAGCCAATGTGTACAACCAGTTCTTAGCCTTATCCTTAAGAGTAAAAGGAAAGACTCTCAGCAACAAGTTCTCCAACTTCACGCCCTTCGGTTTCATCCCACTGCATATGTAGTAGAATTCCGTGAGATGACG
>JBBYHQ010002927.1:0-11641 GCA_038382645.1 Spergularia azorica | reverse complement strand
TCAGATTATGTTGTATTTGTTTCTTTTTTTTCAATTTTGGGTGGGCTGGGTTGATGTTTATGCATTGAGTATTTGGGTTTGGTTGGTGTGTTTCTTTATTTATGGCTTTTTCAGTTTGGGTGGGTTTCGTTGAGTATTTGGGCCGGGGGGTACCAAGAGAATCGTACCCCCGGTGTACCATAGACGGATTGATAGGGCATCCTCTAATCAAGTAGTTGTTTGCGGAATAGGATCTTCGTAAAGATGCCATATAGTCAGGCTGGGCTTAACATGGTACTTACGTACACAACATGGCCTTAATCCTTGTTTAATTATTTTGGGCTTTAATTATTACATGGTCATGTATAAATAAAGGAACCCATTATCGTAAATAAGGCCACCAGTAACTAATTGGACTAGACATTGGGCTAATAGTAACTCAGGTCAAGATCAAAAGTCGAAGTTGCTGCAAACGAACATTTCACCGCCATCCACTATCCATCTCATCATCGGACGTTTTATAAATGGGAAGCCCCCGAGTAGGGTGTCTACGGGAGCCCCCGCTTTGGCCGAGTCTTAGAAAAAGACGAAGGTCAAAGGTTTTTGCAATCACAAATACATGTAAAAGCAAATATCGCAGATGTGACAAATAACATATATCGAACTCTGTCACACATAAGACCGCAGCATCTCGAGCAGGCGCAGTAGTCGCTCAAGACAAATATAATTCTTGAAAGAATTTCAATCGCAAGCAGAAATCTTCGCAGACGTGATCAAGAACATCTTTCTCGGTCACGTATGAAACGCAGCATCTCAGGCGGGCGTAGTTGTCGCGCAAGATAAATATAAATGTTCAAATGATCGCAGTCATAATGCAATCATGAGAAACGTGATCAAAAACATGGACTCGGTCACATATAAAACGCAGGAGCTCAAGCGGGCGCAGTTGTCGCTCGAAATGAATGTAAATCTTGAAATGATCGCAATCGCCAGCGATTATCGCAAAACATATTTTTATTGTCAAATAAGGGAACGTGGTATCTCGAACGGGCACGGTAGACGCTCGAAATAGATATAAGTCGTCAAAATATTGTAGTCGTAGGAGGTCATCGTAGGCGCGATCAAGAACATTTTCTTAATCGCACATAGAAACACAACATCTTGAACGGGCACAGTTGTCGCTCAAGATGAATATAATTTTTAAAAGATCGCAATTGCCAGCGATTTTCGGAGATCATCATTTTTTGCGAAATAAAGGAACACAACATCTCGAACGGCCACAGTTGTCGCTCGACATGAATATAAGTCTTCGAAGGTCTTGAATAGGTGCAGTAGTCATCCAAAACATGTTGATATATTGTCGCAGATTCTGAACGGGCACAATTGTCAAACAAAATGAGTCGTTACGCAGGATTATTATCTTGAATGGGCAAAGTAGTCATTCAAGACAGACTTCACCACATTTTGGATAAACATCGCAAGTATATCGCATCATGTTGATTCGCATGATTATAATATTGAAATATAACCCATGGGCCATCCCAGGTTATCTTGTGTTGATTATAAACTTCCAATTCCACACTTGAGCTTGAATGTTGAATTTTCTAGGATGCTTGAATGTGTTGATTTTCGAGGGCACTTTGATCTTTGTTGATGTATTGACTTGTGAATATCCGTATCCACACGTTGCTGGTTTGGAGGCGTTGGTATGTCGTTGGGGCAATATCTTCATCTATTTGCCCTTGACTCCGTCAGGCCATATTAGCCCCCGAGTTTGGGACAATTGGTTAAGAAACCAAAATTATATCTACAAAAATACATATGCCCTCTGCCCCACCTCAAACACTAGTGCCCAAAATACCCTTGTGTTATGAAGGGTATACACACTAATTGGTTTATCAAAATTCCAAAAAATTATATAGCGAATAAGATTAGATCAGAGTTTTCGATAAGTCGCCATGCAATTTTTTTGGAACTTTGATTAACCGATTAATGTATACATCCTTTCCAATATGAAATATGGGGTGTTTGAGCTAGAACTTATAGAGTAATATTTATAAAATACACCCAAAATAAAAATACGGTGTATACTTTTATTTTCCTTGCAAAGTAAATTGTGATCTTTATATCTGGTTACATTATTCAAAAGTGTGTTCATGACGTACAAACACGCTTCAAATAGATTAGGTCGAGTTAATAGGTGTTGGTTAAATTTTAAATCTATCTTATTATGAAGTATGTTACTCCCTCCATAATAAATTTATTAATAGCGGTGGATTTAATACCTTCTAAGGATGTCTACGTAGGATGCCACGTAGGTGATGGTGTCAAACGAAAACTTCCCGATCCGAATTACCACTAACAATAAAAACACGTGCGTGTGATTAGCACACGCCCTAAGAATATTTCGATGCCATAAATATCATGACTCACAGTAATGTATACAATATTTATCATATCTCAGATTATTATTAGGGAGCAAAAATCATTCTGATAATTGGGCAAGAATATAATTGACAACAAATTTCACTGTACATCCGGAAAATGCGTCATTTTCTATAATTACATTCAATCAAAATTTTAAAAAATAAAATGAAAATCACATCCGAAAGTATAGAAAGCAAAACGTTGTCAAATCTTAAAAAAAATCTGGACTTATAAACCGTAGAGACTCATAATATAAAGTTATAAACTGAAAGAAAAAATAATATATGGATAGAATAAACTGTATACATGATTTCGACCAGATTTTTTTTTTTAGGGGATCGACCAAAATTTTTAAGAAAGTATAATTTAGCGTCTCATAAATTGATATCCATATATTTTTTTCTTATTTATTGCAGCCGTATTATCCGAGTATAATATTATGACAGAACGTTGAGCCAATAATTTAGAAAATAAAATTATGCAAGATTTCCAGCCCTCAAATATATAAGCAAAACAAAATTCATCAACTATAAGTAAAATGATAAAGCACATGCAAGTCAAACCTAGAGCAACTATTCGTTTTGTACACTAAATCTTTTTTTTTCTTGAAAGTTCTTTATACTGTAAGTGCATGTATTTATTCTGGTACTTGAATTCATCCTTTTTTCTTATTTGGCCTCGAGTTCTTAATTCAGTTATGGCTTTGAAAATTATCTAACAAGTATCGTTAGATGCTCTCTTTTCGCCATCTAATGTTCCATTGACATTGTACCGTAGTAAGCTTTTCATTATAGCGAGACCATCAGACCACCAACTAATGTTTCAAAAAAATGTATAATGCTACTTAGTCTATAATTGTTCATGAATTTAATATATGTCAGCATATGAGCCAAAATGATTTTGCTAAGCTATCACGTACTACACCGACAACGAGGCAACACAAGTGTTGTAGTCCTTTAGATTTAGAAGGTCAAGAGGAATACAAGTCCTTAGACATATAGTCATTCTACCAGATCAAAGAATAAGGCAAGATAAAGGACTTCTGGTATATATGTATTTACACACCATGTGTGCATATCAAAATTTGTAATTATTAGTTTAGTAATTGATCCATTTTTGCTCACATTAGTAGTGATAAATTTTGTCCTCAAGGATAATAGATATTGCTCTATTAATTTTATTTCATTGATTGTTTGACCCATCTTTGTCGTCATGGGTCATGGCTAATGTGTACTAACAACTTGATCATCATATGATCACAATCTTTAGGTATGGTCTAATTACGTTTAGATTTTAACAAACTACGAGAACTATATATAATAAGGTTCACCAAATGAGTTTCTAATCATTAATTATTTTCACATTATGTAGAAATCATACCTACTCTTTTATAGTGTTGCTCAAGTGTGACATGGGCTTATCACTTATCTTTATTTTTTCAATTCCTCTACTTTTCGAGATGTTATTGAGTAATCTAAACTCTAAGTGGATGAATTAGTGGCGGAAATGTTCGTTACAAACTGTAAGGTTAAGGTTGAGACACATTGAGATAATTTTTTTTTGGTGGTGAGAGACACATTGAGATAATACAAATGTAAAAACTGGTCCAACGAACAGGTTATTACTTAGCTTTATTCTCGCACAAGAAAATTGTATTATAGGCAGGTTTCTTTCTTTATTCTTGCACAAGATCAATTGCTAGGTCAGGTTGGGTAAAAATATGGGTAAAAATTACATCATTGCACCATTTTATTCGCCGCAACAAAATTTTAATTGTACCTATAACTTTCAAATCTTAATTTAAACAAATTTTCAAGATTATAATTGATTTTGAATTATATTATTATATACTTATACTGCCTTTTGGGTTATACCCGTTTTAATTATGTCATGTGATGGGTCAAATTTGGTCAACGATTCGGGTCAAGTATGACACAATAATATGCGGCAGAAATAGGCTCGGGTCGATATGCGTGCTAACGGGCCATCAACATGTGTTTATTAACCGAAACCGGTTGGATCGGAACGAGTTACCATATCAGTTAATCGTTTGACATGTCAAACATCGCGTGTTCCTAATTATTGTTTTTATACGCATTTATTAACTTGACAAATTTAAAAATGTTCATGTGATCTCATCCGACAAAAGGCTATGTAATTTAAATGATTTGATTTAAAGTGTGGAGTTGTATTAGATAGATAGGCTATTAAATTATTCGTATCTAATTTATTTCTAACTACTGCATTTCGGCCTAATTTTTTTCTTCTCAATTTTGCTCAAATTACTGATCAAATTGGGACAATGGGTCAGGTCTTGAATATATAGGTCTAAACACAGGTCCAGGTCACTACAAGTCATAAAAAGTGGGTACAATACCCATAAAAAGTGGGTCATAATAGATCAAATTACTAGGTTTATTAAGCTTTTCACAATTCTAACAAGGCCTGCCCTGTTTTTTTTCCTTCTTTTTACCCGGCATCTATTCATGCAATTAATTAAAATTTTGTATCTAACATTTAAACATGTGATATTTTCTATGGTGACCTTGTACTTTCCGACTTTTTTTGTGGTGACCCCGTAGTTTCCGACCTTTCCATGGTGCCCCTAAGATTTGTATTTTCGCGAAATCCGTAAATGTTGGGCTAACGCCGTTTTTGTAGGACCATATATGGGCATACCTCTAGATCAAATGAAATGTTCACTTAGTGTAAAAATTAGCAAATACTCTATTCTGCAATGCACTATCCCAATTCCTCGTAAATTTATAGCAAATGAGTAATTCATTTGGTTGATATGTGGCTCACAATATGCTAAGTTAAAAACTGTAAAGTCAATGGGGCACTTGGATATGAATGCAGGGAGTACTACACAAGCATAAGTATAAGGATGAACGAATTGATTCAATATTCAATGTAAACTTATTATCGTTGTGAATATATGATATTACTTCTTTAATTTCTAAAGGAATATTAATCGTAAAAAAAAACATATGTTCATAACGAACATATTCACTTTGTAAACTTTAGCACGAGTGAGTGAAACTACTACTGTCTTATTCGTATAAAATTACTAATGTCCTACCACCTACGGGTTAAGTGACCTACTAATGTCGTATAAAAATTAATATGGGCCAGAGTATAAATAATGCAAGTCTAATACAAATGAAACGGTAAAGTTTGAGGTTTATTTTGAATTTAGGCTGATTTGTGATAATTAGGGGTCATTTTGATCAACGGGTCAGATCGATTTTGCGATTAAATACGTGGTTCAACACGTGTGACAAATAATAATAAAAAAATAGGTCCATGACCAAAAGAAGCGGGCGAGGTCAAATATGATTGACTTTTGTGTGGTTAAGGTCATTGGTTGATATATGTGACATTAGTATTTTAATTTGTTTTTTTTTTCTATTGGAGAAGGAAAAAAATAATTTATTGTTGGGTAGCTTTATTCCGAAAGGTTTGCTATTATTTGGCGTAGTATAGTATTTAATTTGTCGTTTGTCAAAAAAAAAAAATTTATCGTTTATTTACTACACTATAACTTGCAATTTCTGCACTAAAAAAGCCTAGCAATTTTATGGAGTAATATTCAAACATAAATAGATAATTACCTCCTTTATGAGGTTTTTCACTGGTCAATACGGTTTATTTATTCAAGGCGTATCGAGTCTATTTTAGTGTGTCAAAAACTCAAGTTATTCGAAAATCTAACTAACACCGTTGTTGTAAATTGGACGTATTAATATCACAAATAGCTAACGGTGTTAATTTTCTGTTACATCTAATACTATATATTAAAACCTGAAACCAAGTCTTTCCTGAGAGGACACTTGGCATACATTAATTGGTTAGAACATAAAAATAGCATTATATACAATTATCGGTTAGGATATGGTAATAAATTATCATACATTAATTGGATATAACATAAAAATAGCATTATATACAATTATTGGTTAGGATATGGTAATAAATTATTATAGAGTAGTATAGTATTAGCTAATTTATGGAAGATAATCATTACAATAATTTATTAGAACAAAGATAAGGCAACATTTTTTTTTTATAAAACGAGTATAAGCAATATAAATATATAGCCCGGGCGTGGCACGGGCATGCAAACTAGTATTTTGGTAAATCGCAAACCTCAGGGGTACCACAGAAAAAGTCGTGAACCTTATGAGTACCCTGGATAATATCCCTTGGATATATGTGCAAACGGGCCTAAATTAAAACCAATTCTAAGAACAAAAAGGTAAAACTAGTTCATTAGCTTTATAAAATCTGCTTTTACTATTCACCCGGGTACTATGTTTTTTTCTCCCATTCACTTGCGTTATTTCCCCATCTTCTCCAAGCAGATTTCTAACTCTTCTTCCCAATTTGTTTTCCTTCCACTCCGCCAGCCACGTCGGCCGCCTCTACCTCCTGTCGCCGCCGCCCTAGCCGCACCAAGTAAGGTGCTCTCTCCTACTTGTTTTTCTCTTATTTTATCTCAAAAGCTCTATCTTTTTTTATTGATAATCTTTTACTTTTGAAATTTAAATGGGTGATTTAGAAATAGTTAATAGGTTTGTAAAGTTGTATTTTATCTTTGGTTTATGTGGGCCAATTGTTAAATTCAAATTAGGGTGCTTTTGGTTGAGAAATTTGTGAAGATTTTAAGCTAGGGTTTGATGTTGGAATTGGGGGTTTTCAATTGTGCGAATGGAGGTGTGAAATCGATGATGATTGATGATGTTAGTAATGTTTCATGATGTCAGTAAATCTATTTTGATGGTTTATGTGATGAGAAAGAGTTGTTGTGAGGATTTGTTAAATTTGTTGAACTGTTGTGGAATTTGCTTTGAAACAAGGGGTTGCTAGAAGGGATTATATGAGAGTCGAGTAAATATCAGGCTATGAATGTAATTAGTTTGATCCGTGATATGCTTCCGCACTTGAGTCTGATTGTATAAGTCTAAGTCTTGGTTTATTAGAAGTTGTTATTTTAATTAGAGTTCGAATAGACCCCTAGTTGATTTCCTTAGCCTTAACAGTGGACCGTAGGAGTCAATTGTGGCAATAACACTCCTAAGATTCATTTGTTTAATTTAGAAAGCTGTTTATAAAAAAAAATTACCCTGAATTTGGGGGTGTGACATTAGTTTGCCTTCATTGCGTGGTTTTGCGTGTTTCAGTAAATGAATAGTTAAAGTTAACACTAGAACCTACTATGTTATTTTTCACTTGTATGACTGCAACTTTTATCGTTGGTGTGGAGAGATTGTGTGTGCTGATGTTTTCGAGGGAAGTTTTGTACTATTGGTGGATCTTTTGTGTTATTTACATGCGAGTAGTGCACAACTTTTAGCTAGGTTTTTTGGTTGGGAATGTTTTGCTAATTATGTGTGGTTTTATATTAAATAGTAGAGATGGCAAATGCAGAGGCAGCTTCTGCTGCTGCTGTTCCAAGGTACGCTCCAGACGATCCAACCCTTCCGAAACCTTGGAAAGGTTTGATTGATGGGAGTACAGGCATTATATATTACTGGAATCCAGAGACAAATATCACTCAATACGAGAAGCCGGCTGGCGCAGTTCCACCGTTGCCATCTAGTGTGCCACCTGTGGACATTGCGTCTCAGTCTGCCCCGCAACATGGGCAAACTGGTGAAGCTTCTCAGTATCAACAGCACTACATGAATCAGTTATCTCAACAACAAGCACAGTTTCAGAGTTCTCTGAGTGGACACTCTGGACAGGTTGCACAGCAATCACAGCAACAGCCCTCTCCAATACTTCCAACAGGGCAGCAAGGTTCTCACTCGGTGCAGCAAGGTTCTCACCTGGCGCAGCAGTATACACATTTTGGACAAGGTATGCATGAAAGAGGCTCACAAGTAGGACAAGGGCCAATGCAACAGGGGCAGGTTACGCAGCAGCAGTATGGACAACAAATTGGCCAGCTTGCTGGCCAACATATGTTACAACAGAAGGGGTCACATGTGGCACAGCAGCCTATGCAGCATCCCTCTCAGTTGGGTCCGCAAGCACCTCAGCAGCAAAGCCCACCAGTGGGACAATCACAAAATCATCACTTTATGCCCCAACAGATGCATTACGCTCCTTACCATCAACCTATGCATCCACATGGACAGCCAAATACCCAATCTCACTCTCAGCACATCCCTCAAGGACAACACTTTTCGTATCAGCAAGATAGTAGGAATGGGTTACCCCACCGTGATGACTCTGATTATGCGAAGATAAATCAACCCGGAATGCCACTGTCTCAGGCTGATCAAAATGCGCGTGGTGTTGGACAGAGTCCACCATCTATGAGTTCATCCCGTCCTGCATTGCAGGGCAGTCCTCTCGCTGGGCAACCTCAGTCTTATGGTTCCTCAGGACACATGCATCAACCGCCATCGAGTATGAAATTGCAGGAGAACAGAAATGATATGTTCCACCCTCAACATACTTCCAAATTTCAAAATCAAATGGGCCAATCCATGATGCATGTCCAACAGCATGGTCCATCTCCGGTTAGGCGGAATATGGGTTATGACGAAAACCAGCAGGCAAAAGCCGGTCAAGATTTTCGCTTCAATGCTGAAATTGAACCACCAGCCATGGCTTCTCACCGCCCTAATCTCGCTCCAATACCTGTGGCCAGGAATCAGCAGGTTTGCTCCAATCTATATGTGAAGTCTTGTGCACTCTGTATATTTACTGATTCAGTCAGCATAAATCAGCATATGGTTATTTGACGCGTAAGCGAAGTAATAGTTGCATTATACCTTTAAAAAGGTTGCTTTAACACTAATGGAAATAAGTAAATAATAGAGGCTACCTTATCTCTTGTTACACTGTCTTGTTCTTTTTCCTTGCTTTTAGAAAGAAGAGACTGCAAATTGGAAATAAGTACTGGTGTGGGATAGACTTATCAAAAAAAAAAAAAAAAAAAACTACCGATGTGGGATAGACCCATTAATGTAATTCGACTGTTAAACTTTTTTTGTGTTTTGGTAAAAAGGCTACTTTATACCTCCTTTATCTTTTTCTAGGAGATGATTTCATATAGATATAGGATATCACATGCAGAGGGTCAATGGACTATTGAAGAGACTGTTTATAGCTTGTTCACTGTAGGCTTCTTGGCTCATAAGTGGCAGTCAAGATATTCAGTTTAAGCATCCAGTGTTTTGATCTTCTACGTAAGATACATGGATCTTAGTCTCAACTCTGGATTCTAAGGGATTGCTTTTCTCCTCACATTTGCTGTGTTGTAATTGCTTGTTCTGATTGATAGACTTTTACTCCATTGACACTCGGTAAGTGAACAGAAATTTATGTTAAATGAAAATAGAATGGAAAATAGGTAAAGCCTTGTCAATGCTTGTACTTTATGGAGTACACGTGAGGACTTCGATATAGAACATTTGCTCAACTCTACGTGAGGATTTAGATATAGAACATTTGCTCAACTCTACCTTCCACATTCAAGTTTTCCTTAATAAGACGGAAACATTTCATTTAAATATGTCAGTTTCTAAGGGGCAGTTGACTTGACACTTTTGCAGGACATGAGGATGGGTGCTTTCCCTCATCAAAATACTCCCTCTGGCCGTGATGGCTCTTTGAATCCTGGAGCTTCACATGGAATGCACAACATGCTCAATCATGCAAATGTTGATGGACCGATGCCAAATCAAGCTTATATGAGGCCTAGTCCCATGATGCCTGGTCCATCAGATGCTATAAATGTGGCATCAGTTGAGGCTTATCGACTAAAACACGAAGTAACAGCTACGGTGTGTATTCTTCGAGTATACTTGTCTTTACATCGACCTATTCATGCTTACAATCTCATAAATACATGGTGCATTTGCAAAACCCATAATAGGAACCTATTCATGCGTAGTCTCTGATGTGCTTGATTATGTAGAAAATGATTTATTTCATATAGCTCCTGTGCCAATTACCTGTAGTTTGTGAGAGTTTGATATTGCTAACTTGATGGGACTTCACAGAACTTCAAATTTCTTCAGTACTCACTCCCAAACAAAATTTGACAAACTTGTTGTAAACTTATTGAGCAAGTTATTAATCTCAAAAGAGGTAGAGATATGTTTGAATTGCAGTCAAGTCATACCTATCCCTGTTTGTATCTGTCTTCAGCAGTTCTGCTCATGAGAATCTCAGTGGATGTCTGCTGGCTGTCGCATCATCTTGTAAAAGTAGTTGAAGCTTGAACGTGTAGTAGAATGAAGAATATAGATGTCATGCATTGTTACTTTTCAAGGGAAACAATAGCCTTTAATATTGCTAGAGGAAGATACCGTGTTCCTGTGTTGGTTTCTCTTGTAGAGTATGTAGGGAAGATCTGTTGGTCAGAATATTAGTAGGGTTGGATTCTAAATGGTTTCCCAAATGTGTGATCCTGTTAAATGCTTTGTCGTCTTCGGTCTTCCAGCCTTAAGCTGCTTCACTAAATGAAACAGTAGCTTTGCGGCAAGTGAGTATTCATTGGAACGAATATGACCTTATACTCTGACCTGAAACTGGGAGGCCGCGGGGGGAGGGGGGGGGTGTTGCGTTTGATGAGTGCTTGCTAAGCTGTCAATCATTGCACGTAATTGAGAGCTCGTTTTAAAACTAGTTCTGTTGGCATTTTTGTTGCCCTCAAAGCTGAATCATACTCTTGAAGGAATTCTGAACTGTACCTTTATTTGTGCCCCTGCCTCTAGAAATCTTTTCTAACCTGCACTTTTTCAATCTTCCTTAACCAAACTCAAATATGTGGTTGCTTGAGCTAATGTTGCTCTGTCTTTTTTCAAGACGGCAAGGACAGACTCTAGTCTGCTTTAGATTTCTTTGGGTTTTTTTTTCTTGGAACCGGGGGGGGGGGGGGTCGCCAATTTTAGTAATTTACATCTTGGGATTTTTCCTTTTTTGTCAATTTGTTTCCCCATAACATATATGTTTGAAATATGCTGTCATTTTTTAGTGGCTTGAAGAGAAAATGCTGAGTATGGTAGGGCTCGGATTCCAGAAATTTTTAACCGGCTGTTGTTTTTTCATCTTGCTGCACCCTTTGTGGAGGGACCCCTAACTATTTTAATATTGTATATGTGTATTTCCAAACTTCTTTAGCTCCTAACATGCCTGTGTATAAACAGGGTGAGGACGTTCCTGCTCCATATATGACGTTTGAAGCTGCTGGTTTTTCACCTGAGATACTGAGAGA
>JBBYHQ010002917.1:0-11642 GCA_038382645.1 Spergularia azorica | reverse complement strand
AAAAAAAAATAGTATCAAGTAAGTTGTTGTGGCACAATGGTAGACTTATATTTACAAATACCAAGAGGTCGTGGGTTCAAACCTTGTGGAAATTCGAGTTGACACGTGACACGCTTATGTGGCGACGTTTCCTGTGAGCTCGCCATGTGGAAATCCGCATCGACAAGTGACGATAAGGCCTAGAATTGTGACATGTGTCAACGGGGACGTCTTTAGTAAAATATATAGAAAACATTGAGTATGTGTTAATTCGAGTGGTAATTACTTAAACAAACATCGTCGTCATTTCTCCTTTGCTCTTAAATTCAATTATGCGTGATCATGAATTGCGACAATGAGATTATTATGAATAATGGCAACACTCTTAAACCGGAAGTTAATTACATAGTCTATAGTTATATATACAATTGAAGTTGTATGCACGATTTCATCATCCCATGCATGCATATTCTCCAATGGTGGGCAATATTACGATTTTGAAGCATTATTCGTAATAATGAATACGGAGTATAACATTTGATGATAAACAACTTGCTCAATTTTGCTTCTTAACTTAGAAACTAGCTAGCACATAAACGAAGTATATATATACATAATGTTATTCTTCGACTTTTTAGGTCAAAAAAAAATATAATTAGCTCATAGTTTACGATGTAAATTTAACCAATGCAACAACCAGCACTTAAATATTGTCTAACGATTATAATACACAATTAAACATTGTGGTGGGTTGATTCCTCTATAATTATTTAGCATAAAGTGTTCAGATCAGATCTTGCATACTAATTGCAATTTTTTTATGTGTAAATTGCTTGTTTACTGTTCTACGTGCATTTCAAATTTGGAGATACTGTAGTACCTTATTTAGTAGTAGTCGTACGTTAGTTGATTAATTAGAATACTCACATTTCCCTAACTAGTTTTTTCCTTAATTGACAAACTCTTAGGTTAGCATACGAGAGATAAGTGGGGAACATATCCCCTGTATTGTGTAATCTCTGAGATTGTACTGTAGCAGAAAGCAATGCCTGAGATCATATTATTTCATTAGTGAACTTGAGTGAAGCAGGAGTTAACTTAGCTTCTTTGTGGAGTCGTCATTTTCAGTGATGATCTTTTACTTTACTTGTACGGAGAAAAAGGTCAAGAGTCAAGTAAATTAACTTTCAATCGTCGAGAGTAGTTGAGATGAAGAAACGAGGTTAAGATAAATAATCCTTGAGCCTTTTACAAGGAGCGATCGGATCTTTTTTAATGCCGAGTTACTCGATGCTAATATCTTGACAACGATTCTTTTTTAGTATTTTATGTATGTATGTGTAGTTAAATAATGATAGTCGTATATTCGTATGTGCATAAAATTTACATGTTTCTGTCTCTTATTTCTGACGATACTTGCATTGTTACTCCCTTCATTTCATTTAATCATTTACGTTATCTAAGGAGTAGTTGTTCATACACTATACTTTTACCTCTTTCATTTGAAAATTAGCGGTTTAAATAAACGAACTTTTAACAATTGGTTTTAATTTTCAAACATCTGATATCAGTAACTCAGTAAGCATAGAGTGACAAATAAGATTCACTTATATTGCGGAAAAAAATTTAAAATTCTTTTTTTTTAGGCCAAAAAAAAAAAAGATTCACGTACACGAAACTGTGCGAGATTTTGAAGAAGGAAAGGATCCCGGCCACTGGGTTCGGATTAGACATAAAGAACTACCAATGGGTCCATACCCTCATGTGATTTTCCGTCCTTATGTCTGTCCAATGGGCTCCACATCACCGTCTTCCGTCAGTAGTCTTTCACCACGTGGCATTATCGGAGTTGTCCCATTTAGGTCTTGTCGTATCAATGAAGATGAACCATACCCGATCACTCAAATTATCCATGTCGCAATACCTGCCGGCCCAAATTGGTTATGAAAAGAGGCCCAAGCCCAATACAAAATTAACATTCAACAAGCTTCATAAGGAAATGATTTTTTTTTTTTTTTTGACAACTGGAAAGAAATAGACCTAAGCTGATCTAATTTGAATGGCTAGCCTATGCGCCTTACCATTAAGAGCCCTAGGAATAAAGTGAACTGAAAGACAATGAAATAAAGGCATCATACATCGAATGTTAGAAATAAGAACTACTAAATCAGCCGCAGGCAAATGACTTGCCGTCGCAATTCTGATGATTCATAAGGAAATGAAATTCATGCCGAAATGTTTCTAATCCCTAAGAATGGAAATATCACATTTGATAGAAAAAGTTTTTAAGAGTTGTAAGATTGATAGATTTAAGAGTTTCATGTTTCCGCTGTCGTGACCTCTGATCAAGCCGAACAATATAACATGTTTAACGTTTACATATTTCATTTCCCAATGAATCATCAGAATTGCGACGGCTCAAGAACATAAGTATTACCAGTTCGTATCTCGAATTCCTCCTGAAATTATTATAATAACGTTCACGGCTTCACGCCTCATAACAATGAAACATCGATCGTTCCATGTTTATCTCACCACATCTGTACAAGTAATTAGCTGAAATAAAACATCAAATAATGTTAACATTTCACAAAATCTCCACTAAAAATTCGGTATTGGAGCATTGGCAAAAAAGTGGAGAAATACCCGACAATTTGGTACTGGATTTCAACGGACGAGTCAGCCCAAATAGGAAAGCCCAAAATAGAAAAATACTAAAAACAGGTGACGTTTAGCGGGAAAATAACGGAAAATGCCAAGTTGTGCATCTGATGCAGACATTCATTCAAGTCCCACTTGCACTTTGCCTTTGACAGCTTCACCCCTCGTCGGCAACCTTTTTTTATTCTTTCTTTCCTTTGGATCTTTCTTTCTCTTTTCTCATTTCTTTAATCTCCCTTCTTCTTCAAGTATTACAAATTGGTAATTATCATTTATCGTTCACCTAATCGATCTAGATTTTCCTACCTTTATCGAAAAAAATATAGTGTTGTTGCAAAATCATACGAGTACTACCGAGAAAAGAAACTGAATGGACAAATTAACGAGATCGCTGCATTGTGTGTTGAAGACTGCAAAAACGTCTTTAAAAACCATATTGGAGTGGATTATTGTGAATATGACTTGTTTGCGGAAGCTAATTCAGCCAGGGAAACATAACGACTGCTACAAGGTAGTGACTCGTTTAGTGACGTTAATTTCAGTTACACTAACGGCAACTCGAAACAGTTACACTACACTAGATTACAAATATAGCTAATTTTTAGTGTAAGCAATCTTAATGGGACAGAAGATTTGCACCGGGCCAATTCATCCATGTTTAATTTATTGCAAGTGTGGAGTGAGATCCTAATCACACACTTAATCTCAAACAAAAAAAAAAGATTAAAATTAAAATTCCCCCATCATCTTCCCCATAATCTTCTTCTTCACTCTACACACTCCCACTCACATAAACATCACACTCTTTCTTTCTTTATCTCTCCTCTCTCTCCCTGCTTTCACACAAACACTACTACACTCTGTCATTCCTGCAAAAAAATCTAGGGTTCTTATCAACAAATTCCCCAATCCAATTAATTTCCCCCAATTTCTCCAATTCAGATCTATTATTATAGGTAACTTATCACTCAACTTATCTCGATTTTCCCTCGTTTTTTTTCATTTAATCTGTAATTTTTAATCATAAAGATCTGATCTTAGCTCCCCCAATTATTGATTTATTGCACGTATGTTTGTATTTTTTAAGTAATTTATTAATTTAGTTTATTTACTTGATTAATTAGTTGATTTTGTGTTGTTTTGATTGGGGAATAATCTATAATTCGTGTTAGATCCGAGGTTTTTGATTAGTTCATTGATTAATTGATGAGATTAATGTCGCGAAATGTTGATTAGGTTGAGTTTAATCAAGCGGATCTTTTGCTAATTAGTTTATGAAACTGTCGGTCGTAATTTGTATTATGTAATTTTGGACCTATTAATTATGTGATGGTAATACTAATCATGGATAATAATGTACCAAAGTAGTGATTATTTACTGTCCGATTAGTGGATGATGGTAGTTATAGATAGTTATGGGTGATTATGGAGAAGTGGTAACGTATTTTCGAAGTAAGTATTCCTATTATGGGATGAACTTTAAGTAGAGTGAAGTTAGTTTGTCAATTTTAGTATCATAAGAAGAGATGTACACTTGTGGAAATGCGTGTGATGGGGCGCGAGGATCTGTTGTTTTTCTAATTCAAGAATCGAGTGCATTCTTTACTTTTTATAGGGATCGTTCGATTATTGATGCATTCGTAGAGTCGTAGGTTAGGCTTTGCTTCGGATTGGATTAGTTTGAGAGACATAGGTAAATAGGTTACACGTCGGGATTAGTGAGTAGTGGCATTGAACGAAGGATGAAGTCGGGTCCTTTTAGTGAAACTTATTTATGGATGGTGAGGTGATCGATTGCAAAGTGAGGGATCATATAGTGTAACTAAGGTCAATATGTGAAACTCAGCTAACTGGCTTTCTGCTTTGAAAAAGTTGCTTTATTATCATCTGTTTTGATAAAATTTGAGGTCTCTGATCGATGGATTCGTATGCAGGGACGTAAAGAACCAAGCTTTATTATCATGGTCTTGTGATTGTGTATCTACCAGATAAAAGTTAGAGATTGTCCTTGTGAATTGTCGGTAAAATGAGGGGTAGATCAGAAGACGTACAAAAAAAGAAGCGCCTGGTGACTGGTTTAGTGGTTGCAGCAATTTTCCTTGGGTTTTTGTATGTATACCAAGGACCCATTTTTGGATCAGAAAGTAGCAGTGCATCGGCTTTGGAGTACGGCAGCAAATCCTTGAGGAAATTTGGTTGGGGTGGAGATGAAGAGGCAGATGAAACCTCCTCCAAGTTTACCCAAGAAGATGAAGATGATGGTCTTGTGCCTAAAAGCTTTCCTGTGAGTTTATCATGACCCTGGTGATGTGTAATTGATGTCATATAATTAATTTTGCGTTAAACAGTCGGATTGTCTACATCTCTAATTGTTGTTACCTCTGATTCTTAAGGTCTGTGATGATCGCCACTCGGAGCTGATTCCTTGCTTGGATAGACATCTTATTTATCAGTTGAGGCTGAAGTTGGATCTGTCTTTAATGGAACACTATGAAAGGCATTGCCCTCCTCAGGAAAGGCGCTTCAATTGTTTGATTCCACCTCCACATGGTTATAAGGTCAGCTTTTGCTTTTATATACAACATTTGATTAATTTAAGCTGTAATGTAGCATTTTAGATATCTTGCATTTTCATCATTCTTTGTCATATTTTGGGAAATTCACTCCAATTGCTTTGATCGTGTAGGTTCCAGTAAAGTGGCCTAGAAGCAGAGATGAAGTGTGGAAGGCAAACATTCCTCATACCCACCTAGCTCATGAGAAATCTGATCAGAATTGGATGGTTGTGAAAGGTGAAAAGATTGTATTCCCTGGAGGAGGCACTCACTTCCACTATGGAGCTGACAAGTATATTGCTGCTATGGCAAATGTAAGTCTGCATATACTTGGGCAAACTGTAATTAGTACTAGTGGGATTGCTGCTGTCTACCTCACGGATTTTAAAAGATGACACAACATTCTTGCTCTGAGTTTTCAGTCCCTTTTCTGAAGCAAACTTATATATACCAAAATTCCACTTATGATTCATGAGCTGATTGTTTCGTCTCTAGTTTGTAAAGCGTTACTATCTGTACAGTTTGAATGTCCTCTGCACTATAAGCCTCCCTTTTTTTGAGGGTGGGGGGGAGGGGTGGTAGTTATGGCAATAGCTCTTAGCTTGATTCATACATCTACAAAATATCTGTTGTATAAGCCAAGTTACCGATTGGCATTTCTGACCTGGTGTTTTTGGATTGGCAGATGCTTAACTTCCCGAAGAATGTCATCAACAACAAAGGCAAGCTAAGGACCGTTCTTGATGTTGGTTGTGGTGTTGCAAGTTTTGGTGGTTACCTTCTGTCATCTGATGTACTTACTATGTCGTTGGCACCAAATGATGTGCATCAGAACCAGATCCAGTTTGCTTTAGAGAGAGGTATCCCTGCATATCTTGGTGTTTTAGGAACGAAGAGGCTCCCATATCCTAGCAGGTCATTCGAGCTTGCTCACTGCTCTCGTTGTAGAATTGATTGGCTTCAAAGGGATGGTATCCTTCTTCTTGAGCTAGATAGGCTTTTGAGGCCCGGTGGCTATTTTGCCTACTCATCTCCCGAAGCATATGCCCAGGATGAAGAGGACCTCAGGATATGGAAAGAGATGAGTACTCTTGTTGAGAGAATGTGCTGGAAAATAGCTTCGAAAAGGAATCAAACTGTCATTTGGGTCAAGCCTTTGAACAATGATTGCTACATGCAAAGGCCTGCTGGTACCCAGCCTCCTCTATGCCGATCAAATGATGACCCAGATGCTGTTTCGGGTGTTGACATGGAAGCTTGCATCACACCATATTCTGACCGTGAGTTTCTTTCTGCATTTTACTTTCCTGATCCTTCTGCTATGAGATGTTTGTTTTCTCATTGTGAATGAGTAGTGTATTTTTTAATATTTTCACTTAGGAATATACCTTTTGGGTGACTACCTCTTTTGAGAAAAATAAATACTTAAATTGAGAATTAATATAATTGATATGATAGGAAGAAGCTTCGCCCTGTTGCTTTTGTGATTTTACATTGTTAAGTGACGTTGCGTTCTTAGATTTTCATCAGACCAATTGCCTTGTGAATTATGATATAGAGTCTAATACTGAAACTTGGAAATTGAGGCTCGGCTATTCTGGCTTTGGCTTCAAATATTCTAAATGTGGGATTTGATCCTTGTTCTTGGAATGCTGTCAGCAGCTACGTTGTTAAGCTTTGTTCTCTCTGTATATGTCATTCTGCTTTTGGGGTGCGGCTGCTGGGGAGGGGTTTCGGGGCCTGGGTCCTGGGTCCTGGGTCCTTGTCTAAGATCTCTTATGCAAATGTTGCATATGGTGGTATTGGCTCCATGAGTTGGGGTGTTATTTAGTTATGTACTTTGTATGGATTCCGTTCTTCTGTCTGCGATTCTGCATATCTAAAGAGGCTGAAGTTGTTGGCACTTGACCACAGCAGAACAAACTCTTGTTACCTAATAAGCTGACACTTTTATTTTTAGGTAATTTGTAAAACTGATGTTACTTTTGCATTGACCTTTCCAGATGACCATAAGGCTGGAGGAAGTGATTTGGCACCATGGCCTGCTAGGTTGACTTCTCCACCCCCTCGACTTGCTGATTTTGGGTATTCAAGCGACATGTTTGAAAAGGACAATGTAATATTCTTGAATCTAATATGCTGTTATTTACTTATTTTCATGTGTCCTTTTGGGGGATGTAAGGTGTTCATTTGTTTTATATATTTCTGGCTTGTTATAGGACCTCTGGGGGCAGAGAGTGGAGAACTACTGGAACCTTTTAAGCTCCAAGGTCAAATCCGATACCGTTAGAAATGTGATGGATATGAAGGCGAATTTGGGATCCTTTGCAGCTGCCCTTAAAGATAAGGATGTCTGGGTAATGAATGTTGTTTCAGATGATGGACCAAACACACTTAAGCTGATATATGACCGAGGCCTTATTGGAGCTGTTCACAATTGGTAAACACACTTATTTTAATCCTTCATATTAGCTCATATTTTAATTTTCTAGAAGAAGGAAAAAGTTTCAATAATTGAAATAATGGATCACATGAGGATAAGTTGTCCTGCTTGCCCTACAAAAAAAGAAGTAAACATGGTTCAGATTAGTTATAGTTTGGAAGACTGATAATTTTTGTCGCCGAAAAGTGGTCCAAGTGCTTTGATATCTGATTCCCTTAACCAGACTACAAACTCATTCTTTCTGATGCATCACTACCTGCTCACTGATTTTTCTTCATGTGAAATGAAATGTTAGGTGTGATGCCTTCTCAACCTATCCTCGGACTTATGATCTACTTCACGCCTGGAATGTTATCTCCGACGTTAAGAAGAAAGGCTGCAGCGCTGAGGATCTCCTACTCGAGATTGATCGGATACTAAGGCCCACTGGGTTTGCTATTTTCCGTGACAAGCAGTCTGTGGTTGATCTCATTAAGAAACATTTGTCAGCCTTGCACTGGGAGGCAGTAGCAACAGGCGACTCAAGTACAGATTCAGAGCAGGATGGCGATGAAGTTGTGTTTATTGTTCGCAAGAAGTTGTGGCTCTCAACCCGGATCTCCAGGGACACAGAATAAGCTAAATATATAAGAGGTTCTGCTTTCTCTGATCTATCTGCATCTATCTCAGTTGCATCTTGTAGAATTCACTCTGAAATTACTTAATCTGTATCTCTTTTTTGTCTTATTATTTTCATTTACTTTTTATATGATAAGTTTTTACGACTTCATAGGTTTTTAGCGAGAGGAGCCATAGACGAAAAAAATCTATAGGCTATTCTTATTCCAAGATATATGTTTCAGGCAGACTGATAGATACTTCAGCCATTCATTAAATTAAATTAATAATTGTAACAAAGGAAAATCTATACTGCTTAAGTGCACAAGATAGAGATGTGTTATTTTTGGTTTTATTATATGAGAATTCAGCTTCCTGGATGTATCCCCTTTTCATTTATGTCGTATTTTCTGGGTTAAGATTTTGCCAAGCAGAAGTCAGTAATGCCGATAACAATTTTCGGCAAAAACAACAGATACAATGATCCCTTGGAACTTTCAGAGAGACTTGCCGGGTTTTGGTAGACGGTATTTTCCTATGTTCGTCCTGGTTTACCAGTTGTTGATGTATTGCACCATTATCAGCGGTGATGATGCCCTCGAAAGATTTGCTGTGTTAATCAGTAGTAGTTGTGAGGTTTTGCTCCGTAAACATTGCAAAGTGAATAAGTGATGATTGACAGGTGAATCTCATATCTCCACTGAGCCTAGGCCCAGTTCATTAGCTTTGTATTATTCTTCATCGATGTGTTGCACTTTCGTTGATTAACCTAGCGCACACTTAAAGATACCGATTACGAGTTTCAGACGTCAAAAAGAACACTCAGATACGAAGACAGATATAGCCTTTCAGTTTCCGATTTGCCTTTTCGCACATGGATAAATGGCCATTTTATCATGTACAGGAGGGAGTGGTTCTCAGTGTACTGGCGGTTCTACCTTCTTAAAGATGACGAATGAGGTATGACCTACTGAACTAAATTGCAAATCAATGCAAAATTGCAAATAATACTATGAAGGTCAAGTCATCTAGAAATAAGATACGGTGTGTCCCGTGGACCTCCCCATGACAATGAAGGACTTCAATATAATAACCTCTTAATTTTTGTGGTTGGGACAATCGTCATAACACGGAACCAATGTACGGGGTAGACACATAGAGCGTCACCAAATGATGTTATTTTCGGTATAGGTGTTTAGAAATGACGTCCTATTAGATGGAAGTATGGTGGTACTGAAATTTTGTACAATCTCATGGTATAAAAACATTATTTTATGTGAGGGTGATCATAGATTTCAAATTGTACCGCACTTTGTTATAGCTCGATTAAAAATCATTAATATTGGTAATTAATCATGTTATGGGTTAAATTACATAGTAATTTCAGCTAATTGACAATCATGAAGTTTTAGGTTATCCTTCATAATGTGGGTGATACCTAATACCTAATCTTGCTAAAGAGTACTATCATTGTTCTCACCAGCACTAGGACCCATCCGTTGATCATTCATATCATCATTTTTTTTAGCGGATCTTTCATTTAGCCTATAAATAGTCCTCAATATGGCATTCAAAACGGCAAAACGAAACGGTTAGATATCTTTGGGTAGAAAAGAGTATCGTATATTTAACTTCAAAATAAATATGCATAAGTGACCACTTAATCCATTCCTACTGGGCCATGTGATAATGTTTGTATTGATTCCCTCATTGTTGTAACTTGGCCCACACACGGCCCACCTTGTTCGCTAAGGTACCAACTTATTGCAAAGAGCGTTGGTTGAACTTCATTCCCACTCCTTTGATGGACATTTGAAATATCATACCATACCATAGCCCTCGTTATCCGATCATTCAGTCTGAAATAAAACCGTCTCACGACAGGATGCAGTCATGCGACGCGTTTCAAATTTGGAGCATATGTTTGATTTTAAAGTTTTGTTTCTGAATCAAATCTTTACCTTACAAACTCACCTCAAAATATTAAATACATTTATGTCTGCTTATCGTGCAATCATATTACATAAGAATAATAAACATGTACTCGTATAGGCTAGTATCGATCATAGTACCCTATAATATAATATCCGAGTTTAAAATGAGAAAATTTAGTCTCAATTAGCTTTATTTATACATCAGTTGTTATTCTAAGCTTATAATAATTCTTCCTTAATTTAGTATGCCTCACCCTCATGATCACATCATGTGATAATATACATCTTTAATACTTGAGTCAATGCTATCTAATAATTAATTTGTATTCACATAATCTAATCCAAGAACAAATGGTGACAAAGCTACTGAACTAGCAATGATATGATACTCGATCCATTTTTTACCAAAGATTGTTACATAAAATTCAAATCGATGTACCGGCCACGAAAAAAACGGCCTGCCGGCCGAGGACGGTAGCACATTCTTCTACGATAGTGATCTCCTTTCTGAGTTTATCGTTAGCCTTCTTTGTTCTCATGTAAGATGAATGATATAACATCAAAAAAATGTATTGTTAAGCGAGCTAACTATTGTAAAACGTAAATCAAAATTGTGATTGATACGCTGTGATCAATCAATTTAACTTAAATAATCAAACAAATTTAAATGTCATAATAAAAGTCTTTTAATATTATACGGTTTATAATTTGTACTCGACTACTTGTGTCTATATATCGTATCATTCTTTTACCGAGATGGAAAATGTACAAGGAACTTCGAAAGAACAATAATGGAGACAATGTGGTTGCGTCATGTGGCGGGCATGCTTGCTAAATCTCTGCCAGTGATCAAGGCAAAGTGAGGGGTTTTAGTTGTTGTAGTTAAAAATTGAAGGTCTTATGGTTCTTTTGATTTTTATTTCCCATTGTCCTTGCTTTAATTTGATTAGAAACGTCTTATATTCGTGGAATCGTAGTTCACACTACTATATATGATCGTCACAGCTCTAAGTCGGCTAATTAAGTTCTTCAATTCCAATTTAATTAGCGTATATAAAATACTCGTATATGTTAGAAGTAATTTGTCTTGAGTGTTGACCCGATTTAAAGAATTTTTTTTAATGTAGTGCAAATAAGTCAAAGGTTCAAGATGGGGAGGAAAGAGTCACACACACTAGTTAGTGTTCTTTGAGAACATTAAAGGTTGTTAAACAAAGGCATGCAAGCACTCTCAAAATGGTTTAGTGTGAGTCTGCGACTATGTCCAATGCCAATTGCTAGGTCTACAGTGTAGACACAATTAATTCAATCGGTATATACCATTTTGTAGTCATTATATATTTTCACTCATTATTTCCCAATTTTCGCTCATTAATTTTTAAATTTTCACTCATTTTATAACACTTTATAGTTATTATTTATTTTCACTCATTATTTCCAATTTTCACTCATTATGTACCACTTTATAGTCAT
>JBBYHQ010002882.1:0-11650 GCA_038382645.1 Spergularia azorica | reverse complement strand
AAGATTGAACATTTTTCAATCCAACCCATTTTGTTCAATATTTATTTTTTGAGCCCTATTTCGAAAAAAAATTCCATGATTACGGGTTATGAGTATTCATACCAATGAGGATCCTCTGTCCCATTTTGTGTGCCACTCCATGTACCCCTTCAATTAGAATTCAAAAAATCCATATTATTATATTAAGAAATACATTTTAATTTTTATATTTAATGATTGCCTGAAATCTGATTGGACGGGTACATGGAGTGACACACAAAATGGGATAGAGGATCTTTATTGGTATTTATACATGGCTCACATTAGCTTGATCAAGAACAAAATGGGCTTAATAGGCCTAAAAATGAGCTAAAAACGATCAAAGTCGGCGAAACAAACATAGCTCAACTTCAGCGCCTTGCGGATCGCCAGCCGCTGCCCGGGTCCCGCTCAAAATGTCGCAACTTTCTCATTTTTTGGCATAAATGTTATGATATACCGTTGGAAAACTAAGAAAATAAGCTTTGACCTCCAACTTTAATCGCTTTCATATCTTCTTAAACAAAATCTTCGACCGTTTGAATTTGACTATTGTGCAAAAGATCTTCACCCTTGAGTCTCGTTTTGGTTCTTTTCGCTACAAATTCGTTCTTAGGCCTTAAAATGTGCTTCGATGGTCATGTGCGTGGGTCTTTCTAGACATTGAGTCCGTTCCGTTTAATCCTACAAAATGTAAAGCAAGAGCATAGACTCCGGTTTTGGAAGAAACTTGCATAAAACTCGTGTTATGTGTACAAAACATGTAATAACTCATATCTCACTATTTCATATTTAAACAGGCATGAAACCACAGGAATTGCGCAACATAGCCCCAACCCATATTAAAACATGGTAATTAAAAACGTGCGAAATTTGGTACTCATCAAATAAAAAATATGAAAGGAGCTTAAATTTTAATGAGCTACATGGGGTAACTTATCACTTAAGTTAGTTTAAATTATAAGCTAGTTGTCTTCCAAACACGCTTACTTTAGTCAACGGTTGGAATAACTACTCAAATAATTCAGTTTTATGGCCAATAAGCTAGCTGAAATAGTTTGTGAA
The DNA here is from genome assembly GCA_038382645.1 of Spergularia azorica. NCBI lineage: Eukaryota > Viridiplantae > Streptophyta > Magnoliopsida > Caryophyllales > Caryophyllaceae > Spergularia > Spergularia azorica. Next base: position 10,567 of record JBBYHQ010002882.1, on the reverse strand, counting down.
CACTAAAATAGTAGTTGAATGATGAAATGGCTTATCAAACATAGCCATAAGTTGCCATACATAGCCATTAGTAAGCCATTTAAGTTAGCTTATTAGCCATAAAACTGACTTATTTGAGTAGTTATTCCAACCGTTGACTAAAGTAAGCGTGTTTGGAAGACAACTAGCTTATAATTTAAACTAACATAAGTGAAAACAAAAAGAAACACTCTTTTTTTTTTCTGAGTTTAAAGAATAATTTCTCTATTACAATCTTCATGATTTTCTCTGATGATTTCCATGGCATCTCGAATCTTAGATTGTCTCACAAGATCATGACTGCCAGTACGTCTTCTCAACAACCTTAATACTTCAGAGCGGCTATAAATATATTGCGTGATTGTTTTATCCTTCTCCAATCTTTGTCTTAATGAATTAATCCTAGCTATCTTGCCTAGGATTAGCGATAGGCAGTGGGTTGCACTAACTGTCCAAAAAAGCGATCAGTACTTTTCAATGAGTTGCTTGCTGACAGCCTCCATGCTGTCTGAGGAACTATGGCTGACAATCTGAATAACATTTTGGAAGCCTACTTCCTATAAAATAGACTCAATAAATAGTTGCAATGCATCAGCACCCTTTGAGGGTGAAATCTGCTGTTCGCAGGTATACAGCTCCCTCTGGACATTCAACTATATCACTAATCAAACTCCTCCCTGATTGATCTGTCCACCCATCCAGCAAAATACTACATCCTGTGCGAGACCAGAAAGCCGAATCTCCTTTACATAATCTATCATGTCATTCAACTCCTCCTCTAAAATCCATCCCTAAAGCTCTGCAATGCTAAGGATACTATCTATACTCATGTCACTTTTCAAGAAATTTCCAACCATGCTCCGAAAGCTTTGAGATGTCACTACATCAAAGTCAATACCATTCTCAAAGAAAAACCTCCCTATACATCTTTTACCCTCAATAGACGGAGAATTTCTACCTACATTATTACCCGAACAAGCTCTCAGAACAAACGATTGATCTCTGCTAGTAGACGCCACTTCTGTCCCTACCCTTGGCGTCTAATCGTTAGACTGTATGGTCTGGGTCTGACCGTTAGAGTGACTGGTCTGACCACTTCTAAACACTACTGGTTTCACACCGTTTCCTTTACCACTAGAGCTACACCTCCTTTTCGAAGAAGGACGAGGCTGATCCAGGTTTCCTACTTCCTTCACTAAGCGGCTTACTTTTACCGCGAGTAAGGTATTCCTAAAATATTCCTTTACCTCTACCAAAATATCCTGGCACTCGACTATGTTCCCTCTAATCGCTCCCAAGTGATGTTGAAGACGATTAAACCCGGGAACTATTTTTCCACAATAATTACACTGAACTCTCCTGCTTTGAGGATCAAGGGCCATTCCATGATTCAGAACTTCTTTAGCCGGATCAGCGGATGGATCAATCGGGCCATTTTGCTTCTAGCAAGACACATCACAAATGACAAATCGATTAGACATAAGTTAAGTTCTGAAATGTGATCTTATGTCACGAAATCGACCCGACTCGTTTTGATCCGAACCCTTATCCAATACGAACCAGTATTTGATTCCTCTTAGGTGGGGTCGAAGTGTCAAACACGATTTTGTTGAAAATGACTTTTCTTTTATTGGTATACAGGATAGGATATAGTATTCTAGGAAACAGATCACTCTTTTAGGGAAACAAATGCCTTGTGATTTTGCATAATTTAGGAAAAAAGTCCCATGTATTATAGGCAATGCCATTACTAATTAATCTTCATCTGCGAATCGCCGTCAAACACGTGTCTGCATTCAAGTACAATAATAATAAGAAAAAGTCTAGAGTGATTAACTTCCTGCTGTAACCACAACGGCTCTTTCTGAATCCACCCATTTACTCACAATTTCCTCGAATATCTATTCTGATACGGTTATTTTTTCCTTTAAAAACCTCTGGTGCTTATCACCATTTGATACACGAGAATAGTCGCTCCCTTTCATATTCATCTCCAATTATAAATTGTCTTAGAAAGCTTGAAACTTGTCCATCCAAAGTACAAAAGAGAGAAGAAAAGGTCTAGCCCTTTTACAACAAGAGTTGAAACTTGAGAGACACAACATCTGTTGAGTTCCAACTTGTGTTGTGACTTGTTACTGTCTGTCTGACAGTTCAACTGGAAAGCCTGAGATCGAAACAGCAAACTTCCAAAACCTTTGTTTTACTCGAAATCCCATCAAACAAAACCACAGAAATTTACCACCCACCCCACCATTTTAATCAAAAGGTAAAAGACAGAGAGATGTAAATGTTGGTTAATGTGGGTGGTTGGGTACCCTGATTTTATTAGTATCTGTCTAATAAAATTGCTGTGAAAATCCCCCCCTCCTTTTTTTTTACCACATTTTTAATTTTATTACATTTGTTGTTTTCAGGTGAACAGGAAATCAGCATAACTTTTGGAGTGTAAAAAGCTTGTATCTTTACCAAAATTCTCATCTTTCTGGTAAATAATTTTCTCCTTTTCCTTCTCTTTCTTATAGAATTATTTAATCAGAATTTCAATTTTTTAGATATGATTTTGGTCATTTATGCCTGTATAATTTTACCCCTGATCAACATTTTGATTAAAGTTTGCAGCTTCTTTGAAAAAAATTAATTTCAATTTGTTATGTCATTCATACTCACCATAAGTAGAACATTAAGTGCTACTATGCTAGAGCAGTAAAAAAAGAGGGAAGAACAGGGTTTGATCAGTTTTCTGTTTTTTACCATTTTGTGCAGTAAAAAAAAATTAACAACTTGGTATCTTGCCATTTTTAATTAACATCTCGAAGAATCCACATAACAACTTTTTTTTGGGGTTTTAGCATAATTGGAGAGATCTTTTCAAAATGGAATTTGTTTGTTTGGTTTGTTATTAATAGATTGACAAAGTCTCGTATGAGTCAGTCTCACGATAATTTATCGTGAGACCAACATGATTAGGTAAAGCGTTATGAATCTGACCCTCACCAAAAAAAAGTTTATGAATCTTGATCTCGAAAGTGAAATTTATGTTAAATTTACGGAAGATGATAAGGCGCCATTGCTTTGCTAGCCAATTTTAGGTACCATCCTTTTATATATGTACATAATTTTTTACCCACAAATAAGCAGGGTCAAATTATATAAGAGGGTACCGGTCAATGACGCTATCTCATTTTCCGTTAATTTGTATTAATTTTGCGAGTGTTCATGCATGTAAAAAGAAAGAAAAACGAATTATGTCTAATCGATTTGTGATGTTTCTTGCTAGAAGCAAAATGGCCCCGATTGATCCATCCGCTGATCCGGCTAAAGAAGTTCTGAATCATGGAATGGCCCTTGATCCTGAAAGCAGGAGAGTTCAGTGTAATTATTGTGGTAAAGTAGTTCCCGGGTTTAATCGTCTTCAGCATCACTTGGGAGGAATTAGAGGCAACATAGTCGAGTGTCCGGATGTTTTGGTGGAGGTGAAGGAATATTTTAGGAATACCTTACTCGCGGTAAAAGTAAGCCGCTTAGTGAAGGAAGTAGGAGACCTGGACCAGGCTGGTCCTTCTTCGAAAAGGAGGTGTAGCTCTGATGGTAAAGGAAACGGAGTGAAACCAGTAGAGTTTAGGACTGGTCAGACCAGTCACTCTACCGGTCAGACCCAGACCAGACAGTCTAACGATCAGACGCCAAGGGTAGGGACAGAAGTGGCGTCTACTAGCAGAGATCAGTCGCTTGTTCTGAGAGCTTGCTCGGGCAATGTAGGTAGAAATTCTCCCGCTATTGAGGGTAAAAGATGTATCGGGAGGTTTTTCTTTGAGAATGGTATTGACTTTGATGCAGTGACATCTCAAAGCTTTCGGAGCATGGTTGGAAATTTCCTGAAAAGTGACATGAGTACAGATAGTATCCCTAGCATTGCAGAGCTTAAGGGATGGATTTTCGAGGAGGAGTTGAATGACATGATAGATTATGTAAAGAACATTCGGCTTTCCTGGTCGCGCACAGGATGTAGTATTTTGCTGGATGGGTGGACTGATCAGTCAGAGAGGAGTTTGATTAGTGCTATAGTTGAATGTCCACAGGGAGCCGTATACCTGCGAACAGCAGATGTTTCACCCTCAAAGGGTGCTGATGCATTGCAACTATTTATTGAGTCTATTCTTCAGGAAGTAGGCATCCAAAATGTTATTCAGATTGTCAGCCATAGTTCCTCTGACAGCATGGAGGCTGTCAGCAAGCAACTCATTGAAAAGTACAGATCGCTTTTTTGGACAGTTAGTGCGACCCACTGCCTATCTCTAATCCTAGGCAAGATAGCTAGGATTAATTCAATAAGACAAACATTGGAGAAGGCTAAAACAATCACGCAATATATTTATAGCCGCTCTGAAGTATTAAGGTTGTTGAGAAGGCATATTGGCAGTCATGATCTAGTGAGACAATCTAAGATTAGAGAGGCCACATCTTTCTTGACACTAGAGAATTTTCTGGTGGAACAAAGCAACCTGGAGCGTATGTTTACTTCTTCTGAGTGGTGGGATTCTCCTAGTGTGTCTAGCGATGAGGGCATAAAGGCCGCTCTTCTTATTGGTGATAGCTCGTTTTGGGATGGGGTGGTCACTGCTGTGAAAGCATCCATTCCATTGGTACGAGCTATGTCTTTGATCAATGGAGACGGTCAACCGCATATGGGGTTCATTTACGAAACAATGGACCAGATCAAAGAAACGATCAGTGAGGAGTTTGAAGGGATGGAACCGGAGTACACCCAGTATTGGGCTATGATTGATGAGATATGGAACACTATCCTTCATAGTCCCCTCCATGCTGCGGGTTACTTTCTTAATCCGAGGCTCCATTTCACTGAAGACTTCTATTCTGATACTGAAGTTGCTGGAGGCTTGTTGATCACCATTGTGCGGATGGTTGACGATCAACGTACTCAGGACTTGATATCTGATCAAGTTAGCCTGTATGGAAAGCGTCATGCTGATTTCCTCACGGGCATTGACAGTAAAGATAGCATGTCTCCAGGTACGAAATTAGTGCTGTCATTTTTTTTACTTCCTATAGTTCTATTGCTTTTCCCTAATTTCTGATCTTCTGTACTTAACTCTATTGTTTGAATGCAGCTATCTGGTGGTCACTATACGGAGGTCACTGTCCTGAGCTACAAAATGTTGCGGTCAGAATCCTTAGCCAGACCTGCAACGGAGCTGAATCCTATGGGCTTAAAAGAGATATTGCCGAAAAGCTTCTGTCAAATACTGAAAGAAATGTGATGGAGGAACAACGACTGGTAAAACTCACATATCTTCACTACAATCTGAAGCTGAAGCAAGCGAAATTGGGTGCTAAGTTCGACATTTTAGCTGATGAGCTTGATCCAACAAATGATTGGATCACTGACAGTCTGTTTCACGCTGAGGTCCCAAGGTCAGAAAGTGAGCCTCTTGTGCGGATGAATGCTCATGATTCTGTCAGCGCACCCCCAAGGCGCAGCACATTCGAGATTGGAGGGCCTTCCCGTGTTCCCCCCAAGGCAGAGCCATGAAATGTAGTGATGTTGGTTTCTGAAATACAGGATGTATGTGTGTCTGTATTTTCTGATCAGGTGTAGGAATGTAGGATTATAGTCTTATAGATAGCTGTAGCTTGTAGGTTAAGACTTAAGAATAGAGAAAGCTATTTTTTGTGCAGAAGAATTATAGAAAATTAAAACCTAGCTGGTTAAACTTATGCTATGTATTTTTTGTACAACATCCAAATCCAATACATGGAAGTTATCTTTACTGTCAATACCCGATCTGAAATCACCATTACGACTTTCATACAGATTAACTTGATCAGATACCACGGCCTGAATACGTGACCATCAACAATCCAGGGCAATGTTGATCAACGAAACGATCCAGGGCAATGTTGATCAACGAAACGACTACAAGCCAACAACTTCAGTTTCAAAATGAAAAGGCTTACGGTATATAGAACCTGCAGCATGGAGGAGCGTATACAGCGATTCCTCTTCCTCATATTAATTTAACCTTTAGCCACCCAATTAGCAATCAATTAGACTATCCACGTCAGCAATGATGTCATCGGTGACATCAGCTATCTATGGTGAAGTTTGAACAAAAAATGTAGGGGGCCAGAGTCGAACCCCCGACCTATTGTTCATATTTTACTTATCCAACCAACATGCTAAACTATTTTTCATGGTAATAAATAACAACAACTATAATGTGAATGTATTTGAAAATTCAAGGGGCATGGCCCGGCCCAACAAGTCTAAGATTCGTCTCTGCGTGAATATAGCCCAATAGTATAATTTCCTAATATTCAATGATTCTTATGACCAAATTTTAAATAAAAAAAAATTAAAGTAAAAAATGGAAACAAAATCACTTTATCAAGAATACATATATTTCTTTGCACGGGCTGCAATCTTAATGAATTTTTGACTTCATTTTATCTTAACTCAATTACTGGTCCACGGGTCGAGTCAAATGTGAACCAAAGATATGTGTGTCAAAATGAGTTCGAATTAACATGGGTCACTAGAGAGATTCATGACTCAAACATAGGATGTTCATGACAGAAAAATAACGGGTCACGACTCTTAAAAAGCGATTTAAGATTAAGATTTTTTTTTTACATATACATACGTTATGTCTTTATTTTTTTTAATGTACATCTATTAATTTTTTTAATACTTTATTTGAATAAACGAATCATTCCAACATTAGATAACAACTCGTGCAATTTTGCACGGGTACATAAACTAGTATTCTTACTGATAGTTTCTTACTTTCTTTGATCTGATCGATTGTTTCGTAAGTGAACACCGTATTAGGTTCATCAACCTCATGAATCACATAAAGACACAACTCATACTATTTGAATGGACGGTAATGCCCACTCCAAATCGAAAATATGCCATCGCCATGAAATGAAGAACTCGTCTTGCTCTCATTATACTTGATTAGTTTTTTGGAGTCCAACCACGTAAACATACACTACAAGTTACTTAGTTACACCAGAAAGCTCTCTAATGTGAAGAAAGACGAAAACTCTCTTATTCTTAGATTGTTCAAACTAGATCATAACTACAAATATGTCCTATCAATAACCACAATACTTCCGAACGACTATAAATAAAATGCGTAATAAGTTTTTGGCCTTCCAATGTTAGCTTAATTGAATTACTCCCAGCGGTCTTCACTAGTTCAAATTTTAACATTCTATAGCGGTTGAAATGTTGATTTACAGCGGTTGCCCAACCGCTATAGTATCGAGCGCTATAGAATGAGTAATAGGAAATTAATCACACCAAATTATCCGAAGAAGAGTAATATGAACATCGATGAGTAGTTTGTTTAATTCAATCTTTAATTGTTAAAATATTCTGTAAACACTTATGATGCTTGGACTGTTCTAAAAGTCAATCGGTTAAAGAACAGTTCTCCTTTTCTTTTGTTTGCTAAACAAACTACTAACTCTTATCCATTGACGTCACTTTTCAACAAGTATATTTAAAATGACATCAATATGATATTTCACCAAAATGTTCTATAATATGGATATATATTGTATTTACTTTGTCAAAATACGTGTTGAAAAGTCACGTTATATTTCTTTTGGATTTGAGGTAATGTAAAATATATAGTTAAAATGATTGTTTAACTTAATTATAATCTTTATTAATTTTACATAGCAACTGATAATTACATTACATTATTATATCTATGACTTTTTAAGGAATAAACTCCATATCCTCTACATATAGGAAATCAGATTTTAACCTAATATGTTGATACTTTTCCTTTTTTCACTGATAATGTTTGATCACATGGATAAGTGAACAAAATTAAATATAGATAGATTAAAATGAAACATTGGCAAAGGAAGTCCAACATTTTAGTGGTCTTATAGAAACATCCACACGATTTACATTGAGCAATATTAAATTATTAATACGAATTTAACCAATTGTTTAGAAAACATATTACATACTTTTACGAAACATTTTAATTTAATTATTACTCTTAAAATAGAAATGGAAAAACAATCATCTACATTTATTAAATAATTATCTCTTTCCTACCTTGTTAATTCTTTTCTTTAATTTACTATTTCACTGATAAGCTCATATTAATATTGGATATATGAAAAAAACTATATAATTAAATATAGAGATTAAATATAAGAGATGATTCATATGAGCTAATTATTCAATTTAAAAAAATTCGTGAATAATAAATTTGAACAAAATAGAAAAACTTTCATATGTTTTGGTATTTAATATGACTAAAATTTAAACTAAAAATCAAATGTGGCGGCGTTAGGTAAAAAATTTAATAGTGTAATTAATTTCATGAAGTTTCAGAAAGAAAAAAATTATAACAATAAAAATTTCCAAATATCTAAATTATTATTATTATTATTATTATTATTATTATCATTATTATTATTATTATCATCATTATCATTATTATTATTATTATTATTATTATTATTATTATTATTATTATCATTATTATTATTATTATTACTACTCTGTATGTTAAAGTTGGGTAATTTTAGTGAAATACTCCGTATGAAGTTAGGTTATTTTTGTAAGACCACTGCAATGGCTTATTTTTATATGACATAAAAAAAAACTATGTGCATTTCCATTTTACCCTTGCTAAGGTTGTTGTACCAAAATTTTGTAAGAGTTACCGATGAGTTTGATGTTGGCAGCGGAAAAATAAGACTTTACCCAGTTGCCAAGGTTAAATTCTATAGGCCAAAGTTGGAGATGATTTTCAGGCTAAGTAAATATAATATTTCGATTTGTAGAAAATATTATACGAATTGTAGTCATAATAAATTAGCAGATGTATCCGTGGGCATTTGGTCACACATTCTGCTAATCCCATGTGTTGGTTTTTTTGTTTTTTATAATTTCTTTTGGGTATATCAATATGTGAAAACACAAATAATTAAATATACATAGCTGAAAACACAAACCACTTATGAAAAATTACTATGTACACGTCATCCTCAAATACGCGTAACCAATAACGCGTAACCAGATATGCGTATCATGTCTTATAGCCGAATATGCTTGTAAAAGAAATTCAGGATTTGTATAAATCTTCTCTAAGAAGATTGCTATCATTTGATACTCTAGAATTTACTTCTTCAAAATTTTCATATCATATAAACCTCAAGAAAAAATTATACTAAATGACTTGATCATTTTTCTCATTCAGTTTTGTATCTCAACTATGACGATTTTTTCTTGGTAAGCTATAGTTCTCAGCCCAACATGTATTCAAAGGTATGATCTTTAATTTGAATCATACATTTAACTATTGGATAAAAGGAAGGTGTAGATCTAATAGAAGTTTTTCATTCGTGATTTAAAAATCATGTGCCAATGTATGTTCAACAATTTTGTTTGCAGGATTTTATCTTAATTGCTCATTTGCTCATACTGGTGCTCAATTCAATGACATTTGCAATTGGAACTTCCACTTCAAAACAAAAGGTATAAGTCTAATTATTAGATAGCGCATCTCAAAACCCAATAAACTCGATCTGTATTATTTGTTTAATATATTCTTCAATCATACACATTTCTTCTTCAATGACATACAACTCTAAATTATAAAAAAAAAAACCATTACACTTGTCTTGATTTTGTGTTTAGGATAATCTTTTTGATTTTGCAAGTTTATATTTGGGGTAATTAAATTGCTTATTGATATACTATTGTCTTGGTAGTTATTTGTTAACTACTCCAGTCATCAACATATGATCATCGACAGACGTGTTAACCAAAATCTCTGAAAACTAACCTTAAAAAGGTACCGATATACAAGTTCCTTTTTTTTTTTTTTCTCAGCCTAGATCTAACTGTTTATTTGTAAGATGTGTACTTTTGGATAAATATCCTTAGTTTATTTATTTTTATTTGTTCAAGACTCAACTATTATTTTTTAAGACTTTTTCTCATGTAATACTCTATTTTTAATTAGGTACCAACATAATAGTTTAATCCAATTGTTTTATTCACCTTTTCCACCATATTATATATCAAAATAATAAATATGGCGGAATATAACAATATGACCCATTAAATAGTACATTCGATTCACTATGATTTAGACAACTAGATTCACAAATTATCATACATGTTTCAGGATAATATTGTGTGTAAGATTACACTCTCATATATAAGAAGACGCCCAATAACATCTACGTTAAAGATATATATGTGATGTGATGACGATGGTTCATACTTAGACTTTATAAAGTTTGTGTCCAGCGTCGTCTCTCTAATATTTCATGACTTGGTCATGGTCATTTAGGGCAAAATTAAGGGGGTATCGGGCAGCTAGGAGAAAACATAGCCTAAAATCCTAAAAAAAAAAAAATGGATATTCTCCATCCTATCAAAAAGGTTAAGCTGATTTTGTAGAATTGGAATTTTTTTTCGAAATAGGGCTCAAAAAATAAATATTGAACAAAATGGGTTGGATTGAAAAATGTTCAATTTTAT
>JBBYHQ010002801.1:0-11663 GCA_038382645.1 Spergularia azorica | reverse complement strand
ATGAACCCCATCCTGGTTTCGACACAGTTTCATCAGGACCTTTAGAATGTTTGTGTTTATCTTCTTGATCATTACTATGGGATCTCTGCAGGAACTGTGAACAGATGATCAAAAGAAGGCAGCTTGTGTATACCCAACTCTTTAATGTGGCCATTCTTTCCAGTTTAATTTGGCAAATTATGTGATTTTTCAGGGTGGTTTTATATGATCTTGGGAGTAGTTGTCATCCTTGAGCCTTTGCATGAGTTGGTGACTAAATTAATCAATAAAATGTTGTGTAGGTAGGCTGCATTCTTTTGCCCCAAAACTGGTGTTCTTTTCTTTTTTTTGGTTACAAGTGATGTTCTTTATATTTATCACTTTGCTGCCCTTGTTGTTGTTGTTGTTGTTGTTGTTGTTGTTTAATACCGAAATGAATACGTTTTATGCCCCCAAAATGACACATTTGTACAAATTTCCCAATTTGAAGAATCTCTTCTGTCCTTGTAGGGTTTGCGGGTTGTCCACATTGTCAATTTTTTTTGCAATAGTGCACAACTTACTCTACTGCACCCTTTCTCACTTGGTACCCCTCTACTGCGTTTGTTCGTTTAAAATCGGTGTGTATATAGTCAGAGTCAACATTTGATAAGACGAACATTTCAGCTCGTCGTTGTTTGGCTGGTCATAGTCCGCTCATGATACACTTTACCCAACTAGACCAACGAAATCAAAGCCTTATTATGATTCATGTTTTTAATTGCCTATACTCCATATCAAATAGGTTAAATTTAGGACAATGTTAGACATATTATATTCACACTAAATGAACCCTAAATTTTATGTTTTTTTTTTTTTTTTTTGTGGAAATTTGACATTTTTATGAAACATTCATATATTTTCTTACCAAATTGAGAATTATTTCATGGGAGATTCCAATCTATACCCATGTACTTTCAACTTGTTTGTTCCCAATTCCGGTTTGTACCATGGGAGAATTTTTTGGTCCACAATGTGACCAAGCTATCATTTGTCGTTAAGTTCAAACACTATATCTAAAAACAAATTTCCAACTTGTACCCCCATGCAGATGCAGTGGTCATGCCGATTGTTTGATCACGGTGATGACTCTAAACATTTACATACCCGGACATTTGTATTCCGCCTTTTCAATTATTGCTTTTTAAAATAAGATGAAAAATTCACAACCAGCATCTCTGATGCAAATTGTTAACTTCAATTACCTGGATATGTCATCTCCTAAATATGTTCTTGAGTAAGGCCCTGTGCGATCCAACTTATTCAACAGTGTTTTCAAAAATCAAATCAAATCAAATAAGAATAATCCAAATAGTTATTAATTCGTGTAATTGCAGTTAATTTATCAACTAATTCAGTTCAGATCAAATCAAATCAAATCAAGTTTATTCAAATCAAATCAAATCAAATCAAATCAAATCAGTTCAATTCAAATTAAATCAAATCAAATCAGAAAAATGTAATCCAATCGCATAGAGCCTAAATCTTGTATGAGACGGTCTCACGACAATTTATTGAGACTAAAAATAAAGTGTTCTTGCCTTAGTAATGTGGTACTCCCCTTGTTTTTAAAAGAACACAAACACACATGCCGAGTAAACACTCAACGTCCCAAGAATCTTTGGACCACCAGAAAATTTAGATAATATTAACCGCAGAAACATCATTCTTCGTGTTTGGTCATTCTTGGAAACTGGGGGACCGAACCTAAACTTCCAAAGAACTTGACACTATCACTTCTCAATACTTTCTTCACTGAAACATGAACTCTTTAATTCATGTGCAATAAAGTTTGTATCTTGTCAAACACGCACAGTACTAATTTTTTCCATTTTTATGGTAGAATGGAAAGATTTGCAGTACTTGTACTTTAAAGAGAGACAATGAGGCAATGTTTTGGTAGTTTTGGTGCTTTGATTTCTCAAGGTTGAAACTTGAAACAAACCCACTTCTGGAAAGTCTTGATTAGTCAACTAGTAAGTTGCTGTCAAATCTTTTTTTTTTTTTACTGTTTTTATATCAGTAATTGTCTGTTTTACTTCATTTATCATGGGTTTGATTAATTATTGGGTAATTAGTGTAAAGATTTGATCTTTATGATGATTTGAGTTGTAAAATTTGACATGGGGTTTATTAATTTCATGGGAATGTGTTTTGCTGCATTGACATTGTGATTTAATTTTGCATGAATGGGTAATTTTTGTGGGTTTTCCAGTTAATTGCATTGTTCTGAAACTGGTATATATTGTCTGTGCTTTGGTGCTCTTTCACTAGCAACTGTAAATTATACCAGAAATATGATGAGGGTTGTAAAAGGAATTAAAAAAAAGTGCAGGGTTTATGAGAAAGTTTGAAGCTTGTAAGTCAATTAGTTGAGATGGTACAGATCGATAGGTGAAAAGTCCTTGGTAATTGGTATTCTCATTAGGTCCAAGTTCAAACTATCGGCTTTGTGATTGCAATGCACCCGAACAAGAATCTGTTGTTTAAAGAGTAGAGAGAGGGGAGGGTATGTGAGCTGGATTGCAGGACTAAGGGGTAGGGTACATAGAATGTGGATAGGAGCTTGTTTGTACATAGTTTTTGTCAAGTTGGCCTTAAGAGGTCTTTGTGTGCATAAGCAACTCAATGACAAACCTCGGCTAATTATAACGACATAGGGGGGAAACTATGGCGGAATAAAATTAAGTAGTTTGGCGCAGATCCACCCATAGTGTGTGTTAGGTATTTGTTGTTTCGTTAGGCCAAAGCCTCCAAACTTCAAAGAGGATTCCACCTACTGTTGTGAGGTAGGGGCATAACTCATACGGGCAGCCTCCGTCCTACATATTGGAAGCTGTTGCACTACGCCTTATGCATGCAGTCATAGAGGCACTGTATCTGTCTAGAGTAAGCTTGGAGAGACAACTGCCTAGCCTACTAGTTCATCGATGATTTGACTAGACATATTGATCTAGTCTGTAGTATCCTTTGGCAGAGAAATGTAGCATTGTTGGCTCTATAACTTGTGGGAACAAGAACTTCGATGCAACTCTGAATGTGTGAAATTTCACCTTTTAATTACAACTAAATAATCACATGCCAAGGACACATCTTAGAAGTATTTAGCTCATACTACCCTCTGACGTTTCCAGGTATAAATGCTTGTAGTGACTCTGGGTCTTTAATTCTCTAAACATTGTCACATCGTCAATTTTCCTTCTTTTCCATAAAACCAAAACCGTGATCTCTTTGCTTGTCTCACTATTTTACACAGATAACATGATATCTCCAGGTATCATTTATCAAATTTAAGCTACCACAGCTGCCTTTTTTAGCCTGCAAAAGTTAATATATCTGTGGGCCTGACATTCATCATTTAATGTGACCTTTCTTTAACGAGCTGAGTTTGAACTTGGTTTGATGAAGAGATAGGCTGATGAAGATAGTTGGAGACTGAGAGCAGGCGTATTTAGAAACAAAAAACCATCTTTCTTAGATTTGTGACTGATATCTAACTGGGATTAGAGATATTGTGAATTTGCGACTTCGTGAGTTTATTTGTGGTTCTATTATGCCTGGCAGCTACTTTATTTCAGTTGTATTTCACTGTTTATTGAGTTTATTTCTTATGAGGCTTTATTGGCCTTAGTGATGCTTCCAGTCTCTTGAGATTATACTTTATGGATACATAAGAAGAGAGTAATATCTCAGTTGTCTGTATATGGTCCTTTGCTTATGGAGTCGAATATTGCTCTTTCTCTACGCTTATTTGGTTGATGGTCAATTGGCGAAAGCCTTTCTACTATTTTAGGGGAAATGTGTCTTACATCCGACCGCCACTTTCCTTGCTTGGAGCGGTAACTTCACAGTCATTGCTTTTGTTCCTTTGGGCCTCCATTGTCACGATTGCTTAGTTGAAAATGTTGCATCCTTCTTACTTTTTCAAATATTTTTAGGAATTGCTTTTGTTCCTTTGGTGCCTCTGTGGGCATGTTAACCCAATAACTCAACTTTCTCACCATCCCTCTATCATTTCGGAAAGTAAGATATCGGTTGATTTTGTACCTTTTTAGTCAATTCTTTATAAGTTTCTTGGCCTTTCTCCACGCGTATTTCAATTATTATTATCCTCACATATCAGTTTTTCTATTCATTTACTCTATAATCTGCTTTTGAGCACTCCTTTGTCCTAAGACTCTTCTCTTCTAATTCTTGTTTCAACTTCTTTCTCTTGTTTGTGTCTCGTTAACAGAATGGAGGCATCATCATTTACACCAGAGATTGCCAGTGAAGAGAAAGGTTTTTTGCTCTCTCTTCAAGATAAACCTTCTCCTTTATTGAGGGCAGGACGAGATCCTGAAATGTCTGGCCAGACCCTTAGTGGAACTCATACAAGCCCGTCTACTCATGAGATGCATGTCTCCTATGTACCCTTGGCAAGTAGAGCCTGTTCTAAAGCTTCCGAGGATTTTGGCTTTTCTGAGACGCGGCACGCAAATGGTAACGGCTTCAAAGCACCAATGCCGAAAAGAAACCCTGTTTCTGTGGGAACTGTTTCAAGTGTTCTTGGGAAAAATTACATGTGGCGCTCTCGATCAAGTGGAAATTCTAATGGATCAAAGCCTTTGATAGTAGATGCAAGGGAGTTCTCAATTGGGAGTTCCACTGATCACCCCTCGGTATCAAGTAATGCGAATTCGGGGATCCCTAATGAATCCGCTTATAGGAAAGATGCCAATTATCTGAACGATGATGTTGAGAATTTTCTCTTCGAAATGCTTGGGCGGGGATTTCAAATTGAACGAAGTGCTATTCACGAAGTCTTAGGTAACGGCTCTTTCTATTTGTGATTGGTGCTCCTCGCACAGCCTTGGCCTTAGTCATGGTTCCTGGTTATACTATGTTATCATGTATGTATCCATGATTTTCGGAGTGGTAGTTCTTTCCCAAATCTCTAAATTTATATGCTTTAGCCTAATGGTATATAAATCCATTGCATGCGTATCTTCTGAAATCAATTTATTTAATAGAGATTCAAATAATTTTATTGAAACTGTTTATTTTAATTGAAGTGGCCCATATGTTAATAACTTTCTTGTTTCTTAGGCTGTTAATGTATATCTTCAATCTCTAGAAGTAGTTGTGAATCTGTTCTTTGAATAGGATGGACTAGCATCTGTTAACTTTGTGTTTTGCTTATGCATCTGTCCTATTAACACTATATGGTAGTTCTACACCTCTCTTTGTTCTGGATCTGGCAGCGGGCCTTAGAGAGAAGGATGTTGGAAGAAAAGAACAGTGGTTATGGATCTGTCTGTTTTGTCCTTGAAGCTTATCAATAAGGTTGACTTTTAAAATGAATCTTGCTGCCTGAACTTTGGGTTGCACACTAAATAGCCCTCTTATAATGAAATCGTAATTGTTTTGTTTGAATTTAAAGTGTTAAACCACTGCGTTTGATAAGAATTCCTGAAGTTCTATTTCAGGTTCCAGAATATTTGCTGTGTCAAACAATTCGTAGATAATTTATAGAGCGGTCATAGATCAGTACAGTTCTTGTTAACGCTTGTGAGTACATGCTTGAAGTTGAGAAGGGGGTCCTGGTGTCTTTGGTTGTTATCCTCTCAATTTTAAATCGAACTTGCTGTGATTATAAGAGATTCAGTATGTCTAGATACTCTTGATGGTTTTCTGATTGCTAACTTGAGTGTACATTCAACTAATGCAGGTCGCTGTGGTTATGACATGAAGCAGGTATGTGTTTCTGTATTATTATGGTTCTTTTCCGTTTTGTAATTATTTTCTTTCAACTGGTATCTTTATGTTTCCACTTCACCCCCCCCCCCTTTCTTTCCTTCTTCTGTATCATATATGCATTCTACAAATGCATCCTGGAAGCGGAACAGATGAGTTGATGACACAGTAGTAGTTGGCAGAATTTCTCATCTAGTGCATATTGTATGTGATTCATGACTGAAGCAGTGAAGCTTCTCGCATAAAAAACCATTTAGCTGTGATAGAGGATGAATATAGGAATAGTCTAGAATAGAAGATTCTAGAACTAGGGTTAGGGTTGGAATCCTCTCATATTGTACTATATAATGAGGCTTGCCTCTTCAATAATAAAAAGTCTATTATTAGAGTATTATCATCTTACAAGCTGTTCCAACCTAGACTATCCCCTTTATTGTTCTCATGCAGAATATTATAAGTCATATTTGTTCTCTTAATTAATGCAGAGCTTGGAGACGTTACTTGATCTTTCGGCTGCGGCTCTGGACAAGAGAAATGATCTTCATAAGGTACGTACAACCTACCATCAAAGAATTAGTCTGCTGTAATGTGTTCCAAGCAGTAGTACTTTGAAAAGGAATGATTTAGGTATGTTGAAAACTTATTTGTAAAAGAGGAGGAGCGAAGGGGCTTCTGTGTTGCACACATGCACGTATGGATAATCTGAACAAGGTCATCATAACTGAGGACACTGATCTTGAGATACATACTTACATTTGCTTCAGCAAGCAACCCTCACCCTCCCTCGTCCTTTGTTTTGTTCTTTTTTATGGTATTGTTTTAGCAAGAATATCTGCCTCGTCAGTTCATAACATGTTATCTGCTTATAATCTACAGGGTAGTAATTTGCACTCCAACTCAGAAACTTTTTCTTCTCAGAACCAAGTGCGTAAACAAAAAATTGCTGAGAGGTCTACTCCTGAACCCTTCAAAACTCATTCCATAGATCCTCCAAGAAGGGACTGCTCCTTTCTAATCTGTTTTTTGATTTTTAAAAGAATCTTAATCAAGTGATAAAAAGTGGTTTATTGCTATTACATTTAGCTTCCAGTGCTTCCCCTCCTCCCTTGCTGTCCTCAAAATACGATTTAGGGTAATGGATCGTGATGATCTTTATCATCTACTTCTGGCTGTAATGTGCAGTAGTAGGTTCGGGAACAATGTACGCTCAAGGCAATCCACCGGGAGATATGAGCAGCAAAAAGAGGTTTTAACTGCACTGTTCCGTGCTCCCGAACGGGCGGAATCAACTGTAACTGCTTCTTCGAAAGTATCGGGTAGGAGGCCCAGGGAATCTGGAAGAGTGATTGATGAACCTCTGGAGGACACCTCTGATGAACATGAAGCTATTTTTACGATACCTCCCGTTGCTCCTCTCAAAGGTATCACTGTTTTTTGGATCTTTGAATTTGTCGATATATTTAATTTATCTAACAAAAGGCTGTAAGTACTTCAATGTAATCCTTCCAGAAATTTGAAAAGACAATTGTAGACTATAGTCGGTATAGCAATTAGGCCTCTGTTCACCGATTACCACTATACTTCATCATTTTAATTATTCCAGAAATTTTGATTATAGAAGTTCTATCTCACCCGTTCAGCGAAGTTCCAAAAAGTTCAGTATTTTTCAAGAAAAGATTTTTAATTGCAGATTGGAATAAATAAACTGTCGAGTTCTAGACCTAGTTTTCACCAGTTCATGTGAATGATGTACGAGATACTAATTTTTATCATATAATATGGAAGATAGGAATTCTTTTGGCAAAGCACATACAGTTTCCGCTGCACTTAAAAGTGAAGGAAATATTCATTGAGCCATATTCAAAGTTTTGCTTGTTTGATCATGACCTATTATAGTTCTTTATAGCATATTGGCAATGATGTAGCAAGAAGAAAACTTCTTATCATTGGTAGGACCATTCAGATCATGGGTCATTGATCTTCCATCGTGTAGAGGCTAAACATTTTACACGTGAAGAAAGTAGTGAAAATCCTCGAAGATTAACCAGTATCGTGCACCTTACTCTTTGACATTCGTTGATCAGACTTTACTAGAGAGGCGAAGCTCAGAGGTTTTCAAGTGTTATTAGGCTTTCAGTGGATTGAGTTATAACTTATATAAGTAGATTGTAATGCCCGTGGGCCGCTATGTAGTATCGAACAGATATTACAAAACATTGACACCAATATTATATCACATCATGAAATCTCTTTGCACACTATTCAACATTAAACGGTTTACCCTGTTCATAGATTTAATGCTTTTCTGTTCTGTAGTTGAAGCTGCAGACAGTGCCTATCAGATCCTTCGCAAAGCTGTCAAAGAGCACCGTGATACAATGAAGGAATACTACCGAGCAGTGAGTTTTCTGTTTCAATCTTAGCAGCTTTGAATTTGATTGTGAGCGTGTTACAGATGTCATACTCTCCAAGTAAATTGTTGCTGAAGAAGGATTTCTGATAAGTGGCCATCATTTCCTACTAGGCCACAGAAGCATTTGCAAATGGTGATCGTGCTCGAGCTACCGTGCTGATGGAGAAGGTTGGTATTTTTATTTCTCTTGGCAAAGTAGGTTGATATCACTAGCTAGTATAGGCAAACTATGATAGGCAGCTTAATGTTAGTAAGCTTTAAAGTAAAGTGCGAACATGGCCAGCATTTAAAGGCTAGTCGTATGTTGGTGCTACCGTGTGACTTCGTCTCATGAATTAGTTGCAAAGTGACAATGCTGTATTCACCATAATGCTTGTCAGACATCTTGGTTGTACTTGAGGGCAGTGTATCATTTTTTTACCCCCTATTGAAAGAGGAAGATCTTAGCCTCATCTTTATTTGCCCAACATTCCATGTAGCAGCAGCGGTTAGAAGCCTTACTCGATCTTTTTTTTGGTAAGTGCGGGTCACCAAAACTGGGCCTCCTACTATCTAGGAGGCCAGCCGGGCTAAGGGCCCACTCCATGAGAGAGGGAGAGAGAAGAGGAGGGTGGGGGGGATTGCTGTGCTGTTGAACTTTCTTAATTTCTAGTAAATTTCAGTGATGTCCTGTTTCACTTCTTCTAAATTGAGCATATTTAAGTTCATTCACGCTTGTGAAAAGTGCTCAATGTTTTGCCTTTATCTAACATAGTGCTAACTCATTCTCAATATAGGGTCGATATTTTTGCAACAAGGCTCGTGAAGCTGATGAGGAATCTGCCTCGAAAATTTTTGACATTAGGTGACTTTTCTTTGAGCTGGTTGGCGTTTGGACTTTGGTGTGCCTATTCTTCTTATTGACATCTATTATTTGGCAGCGGAGATGATGAAACAACTGAAGATGATATGTCCCTCGATTTGCAAGATCATCAGGCAAAAGAGGCAATACAGCTACTTAAATCTCATCTACGTTCTCTTGCTGGTATTCCATGTAAGTCAGCACTCTGTCTTCGAGTTTTATTCTCACTGCATCTTATCTTATAGTCTTTTATATGAGATTAACTGATATGTAATACTCTGATATTCTTTCTGTATAGCAATCAAGAACCTGAAAGTCATGATTGGGAATGGTGGAAGGGATGCTGAAAGACGCAAACGAGTGGTAAGCCTTCAAGCTTCCTGTTTTCTTTCTTCCTGTGCAATTTTTCGGGGCCCTTACATCTAACTACACTTCTTCCGCAAAATCTAATTGTCTTGTGTGTTTGTCATTATCATCCACTTCATACGTCTCCCTCTTTTACTGTATATCTGATAGGTTATAAGGTTGCTGGAGAGGGAGGCCATAAAGTGGATCGAAGATGAGAGCTCGAATACAATACTGATAAACTTGGAAGAAATCAATCCAGCAAGCCTAAGTTTTGCTAAAAAATGATGGATACCACAACATATATACATTCTTCATGGAGTTTATTTATAAACATTTCAGAGTACGGAATTTATACTCTACCAACGCTGGAAGTCTGGAACCCGACTTCATTTTGCAGATGAAACAGGAAAATTTGGACTGGAGTTTTTGATGGGAAAATTGTTCATGCTTTTGTTTTGTTGAACCTGTTTTTTCTTTTTTTCTTTTTTGGCTTGGCTTACCCCGCCTTATTCCCACCATAAGGCGTTGGGGTAATGCTGTTGTTGTTGTATGGCCTGGCCATATCACCGACAACTGTCGAAAACAATACATTCATAAAATCACAGTAAATTCCCTTGAACGTTTTTATAGGGCATGTGGAATCATACTACTTCAGAAAAGAGCAGCTGCATTGTTTCATGAACTTTGCATGATAACTTCGAAATCTACTTTGAAAAACGCAATGTCAAACAGAATTTTTACTGCTTCCATGGCAAATAAATTAAACCGAGTAGAAATTTCAAATGACGACTATAATTTTCAACTAGGATGAAGGCCCGTGCACTGCACGGGTCTCTTAATAATGATATCTATTGTTAGCCAACACCAAACCATTTTCGAAATAAGGCTTAGTTGTAGTAGTTGTTATTGTAGATGTAATAAATCTGAATTATACTCATATATTTTTGTCGGATGAAAATCAAAACAATATAGAATGACTTTGTTAAGCGTGAAAAATTCTAGTGTACCCGATATGAACAGTCCACTTTGCTAAGTCCTGATATTTTCAATATTGTACCATGCAATGTGGATAATTATGGCATCTTTCTAAAATTCGAAATCATATTACTTACAATTCAAACTATTTAAAATCTATTAGACTATTAAAACATATTAGTTTGTGTTAAGACATGTCGGTAAGAAGTTAAGCATAAGTTGCAAATTTCGAAAGAAAAAGCCCAATTTTTAGATAAACAACATTCAATTGATATGGAAGGGTTACCTTACGTGTACATAATCACCATATCACCTATATAACTCGTCAATTTGTGTGTTTTTCTCTTCCATTTTAAATTACAATTTATTTATTTTGGTACGAAGCAACCTATGAAGCTCAACGCTTTTGAGATTACAAATTTTTTTTTTATGGCACGAAACAACCTATGAAGCTTAACTCATGATATAACAACATTTTTATGAGGAGATTGAGCATCCTAGTTTCTGAAATCAATTATCTTATCTATGTTTTCCTACATGAATTAATGATGAGAGTTTGATAACAAATTCTAAACATTAAACATGAAAAAGGTGAACGTAAGAATGTTGATATGGTGGAAGGAAACTAAATGCGTAGCTATACGTATTTTATTGTATTATTTGTATACGATCAAAGCGATGTACATATCCATCTTCAATTTGGTTCATATAAGGTTTCTTTATTTGTGAATATATAATTGATTTACATTTAGTAAATGAGTGATAATAATGAAGATTTTAGTATATTAAGAGGGGTGTTAAAATTAATTTTTGTGTTTGGATGGACATCAAATACTTTTAATATTAAAAAACGATCAAAACTCTTTAAAAATCTCCGGTCGATGTGAGAGCTACAAAAAAGCCTCCTTTAATTGTATAGAAGGATTATCTCCGCTAGAAATAAAATGACTTATTTCACACATGTATTCCTCAGATTACGTATTTTCGCTAAAATCTCACCTGAATCTTCTTTTTTTGAAAATGTCACTTTAATCTAGTTTCACTCTGCAATTAATGATTACGAGTAATAAAACTACACGAGGTTAAGGGACTTAGCTTAGATGATGTCTAACTGAAGTATGTGATGTCTGAATGAAAAAAAAACAATATTAATAGGTGTATGTAAAGAAGTAAGAATCTGGTCTAAAAAAAAAAAGTAAGAATCTCGATTTAAAAAAAAAAAAAAAAGGAAAAATCTCCTTTAGGTAGCGTTTGAAAACATCAATTTGAAAATTTGTAATCATTTCAATTCCATCATTTGAGAATGTGGAATTCAAATATAAATCAAATGTT
>JBBYHQ010002770.1:0-11664 GCA_038382645.1 Spergularia azorica | reverse complement strand
AGCAACCCCAGTTTTAGAGTCGGGAAACTGTTCGGATTGCAAACACAAATGAGGCATTAATTTGCTAATTAGAATATAATAGTATTATTTAAGGATGAAATGATAGTTGGGGAACAAAATGATGATGTGAGATGAATAGTACAAAACAGGGGAAGAGAGAGAAAAAAATTTCAGGTGAAAATTATTTAGGGAATTAATGTGTTTAATTATGAAGTATTGATGAAAGGAAGACCAATTGGAGAAGGAAGATAGAGTGGAGAAGGAAGAGAGAGTTGGGAAGGGTAGAAAGGACAAAGCAAGAAAAATCAAAAAGGACAAAACAAGGGCAAATTTGGAAACCCATTTTTAAGGCGTTAAATAAGCCCACCAATTTAGGGCGGGGGATAGCAATCCATATTAATTATTCTATAATACTGTACGAGTATGATTATTCTATAATACTGTACGAGTATGATTATGCTACAGCACGGCGCGTAATAGTAATTTCTTTTTAATTAACTTTTGTCCAACTTTAAGGTAGTGTCTGTGATGAGCCACTGATAAAGATCACCTCAACATATGAACATAAGATTAAACATCGAAATCGAATTGAAGTTCAATGTTAAATCTTCGATCAGTAATGCTCTTTTAATTATTTGTTAACATTTTTGTTTACTTTAATTGGAAAATGTGAGAAATTCATATCAGATATACTCCCTCCGGTCCTGATTAAACTTCCCGCTCCCTTTTACTCACTTCAAAAGGAAAATTAATAAATAATTCTTAATGATTCATTTAGCAAATAAATTTAAAATCTAATTATCACCAACATTTTCATCTTACCTCTCTAATTATTCACTCGGCAAAAAATTTAATAGTTTGGGAATAGGGAAGACAAAGTCGAAACCCTAAAAAAGAGGATGGGAAGTTTAATCTGGACCGGAGGGAGTAATTAACAACTGTATCTGTCAAAAAAAAAAAAAATTAACAACTGTAAATTTAGGATTGTACATACAAATGCAACGTATTTCATTTTGTTAATCAACAGAGCGATCATAGTATGACGTTAGATTTGTTAAAATGCATTATAGTTACACAACCAAATTTTTGTATTGTAAAAATGTACTTCACCGATATTAAAAGATCAATGTATTCTTTAATTTTGATTAAGAACATATACACGAGTAATGAGTACACAAAACGATGGTCATACCTAATCGTGACATATTGAGTCCTATATAAAAACCTGTTAAAATAATGCTCGTAGGCTCGTAGCTAACTAGCTATATAGTAATAGATTATGATTCACTATTACTCAGGTTTCACAATTTTTATCATCGAATTGTAGGTGAGTATGTTTTGCATGTCTTCAATTAGGTTAAAACTCGGTATGCCTCATTTCCCATAAAATGGGAAAACAGTTTTCACATTATCATATACATCTCGTTTAGCTTGTACAATCATAATTCCATAAGTCAATTGCGTAAGGAGAATCATATAGTACTTTTTCATACTCTATAGCAAGTTTTCATTAAAAAACCTCATCATTTCCTTTTCATCCACAAAAGACAACTTAATTCTGACCAAAAAAGAAATGTGGTAAAACAATGGTGTGTGTCAAGCTCATGCCATAAGTAAAAGTGTTACTATCAATTACTTCCATAGGTTGATTAGATCACAAGTAATCCCCCTCTTCAATAATACACACCATGAAAATAGAGTTTTTGCCATTTCTTCACCTTCTTTCAAGAACCCAACCAATTCGTGCTAAGTTCGATTTACACAAATCCGCAATAATTCCCAATCAATGGAATAAAATGTTTGTTGTAGCATTGTGTTACATCATGGAGTATATAGAGTCAAAATCTATTTCGAAAATGGAGTGACCGACAAAAATGTCTGTCTTTGGTTTCACACTAACTTACATATATACTTATTCTTTGAACTTGCCACATATTCCATTTTTGGTCGATTCAATTGCGTTTGCTATATATAACATATTCCCTCGATTCCTGCAAAATGACTTTATCTTGTGCAAAACATTAAAGTAGTCTAAAGGCGAGATAAAGCACGCAAGCTATCTGAATATTCGAACCAAACTACCAGGATTAAATTTAAGTACAAAAACGATCTCATAAACTCCTTCATTTTTTCTGAATTTTTAACTCAAACGTAAAGAAGTTGAGAATAAGACTACACAAGATTAGCATGTACCGTACTATTCAATTTCGGGAATCAAGAATCTAGTGGCTTTTATCTAAACACGTCATCTATGAGCTTTGTAATTGGACAATCAAACTAACTTTTTTTTTGGTTTTTTTTTTGGGGTCAAACGGGGAAGGGGCTAGTATAATACAAGTAAAATATTCACTAGTAACTTAGAGGGGACGTGTTAACGTGACGTCCATGTATTAGATTGGGATAAAAAGGAAGATGTAAGACGTGGCAAAGTAAAAATCTTAAAATGAAAGACGGATATTCTGTGAATCACAGCCGTCAGATTCCAAGTCTTAGGTTAAAGTTTAAACCTCGAGCTTTCACGTAATTACGAGGATTAGTTGGCAACTTCCACTTGACGCCACCTGTTTTTTGTCAGTATCCTACAAGACAGTTATTTTTCCACGTAGTATATTATTACATTACATGTTGAATTTGACAATCACCACCATAAAAGTCCTTGACATAAACGAACTATATTACAAAAAGAGATATAACTTTCATGGTGGAAATGGACTTTCTTTTTATAATTTCGCATAAAAAGACAAATTACTTTCTTTGTGTTTTTAGTTAGGTCATGTTATCTAACTAATTTGAAAGTATGACTTTGAATAGTTCAGCTATAGTGGTCGAAGAACTTTCGAGTGCATAACGATTGCATTCAGATTTTGTATACGGTATATGTTTGATAGGAAAAATCTGTCGTGAATTGACCAGTTATCGATCACCATCTTTTCATGACACCATTACTTCGAATCACCGTCGTAGCACAAATGGCATTTGAGTTGCATGTTTATGCGCAATTTGACTCATATATTGTTGATTTGTGGAAGTCATGTTGCATTCATTGGAAAAGGAAGAGTTTTAAAAGTTGGTTATGTTTGGTTAGAAATCGGTGATCTAGATTGGTAAAGTTTGAATTACTCCAAAAGGTCAAGAATTGTAATATGGGCCAGCCCAATTAAGCGAAGGCCCAAGATATCCAAACGTCAATTTTTTTCAAATTTTTTGCTACGAGTCAAGATGGACTCGAATTTCCAACTTCTTACATAATACACTTGATACCTCAACCTTAACCATAACGTTACAATGCAGAACAATGGTCGACTGAATTATGATGTAGAACCATGGTCGATTGAATAGATTGCCACAAACATACAATGTATCAATGGTACACTGGAAAAACTCAGAACTTGCTTAATCCGGAAATTAAGTTCAAACTCTAATTTTTCTGAAAAAAAAATAACAGAAGGATGAATCAAAGAAATGCTACTAAGCTAGTAGCTTTAATTTTTTAGTCATGAGCACCAAGTTCTAGTAAAATTCTCAAAGCTTGTTTCTTCACAACTTTACCATAAACACCTCTTCCCAACTTAATAGCCCTCTCCATTTCTCCAAACCCACCTCCACATTTCTTCATATTCCTTACAAGCACCTTCATCACCCTCTCATCACTCCCAACAGCTTCAACCAAGCTGTCAATTATCGGCTCCAATGCCGGTATCTTCCTCCCCCACCTCCTTACAGTCTTCTCTGACTGATAAGCCTCCGAAATTGCTTTCCAAAATGATGCTCTTAAGTACCCTTTCTCTTTACCTCTCACAACACACCTTCTCATACACTCTTCTAGTCGAAAAATGGTGCACCCAACATCTACTTCTCTCTCGAGTCCTAACTCGACCTCACCAATCTCGGGCTTGCTTTGCAATTGCTCTTCACACTTACACCTCTTGCACCTACATTGAAACCCCCATGATTTCGCCATCTCTTTTCGCTTACTCAACGGAGTAAGAACATCATAATACGCAAATGTGATCTCTTCCCCTGCCTTAATCTCCCTAGAAGCAAGAACAACCACATAATCACCAATGTGCAACCGCCGAACATTCGGACAACAAGAATGATTAATAAAAGACGGCAACAGCCACAACCCTACACCATAATAATCACTGTTTCGGCCTAAAACCTTGCCTGAAATAGCGTCTTCAACGAGCGAATTCACATCCAATATGCTCAAAATCTTGTCCATTTCAACACCCTCATTTGTAAAACTTCCTGATGAAGTTTCAGGCTTGAACAGATTAGCATCCGGGACATCAAGATCATCCTCATTTTCGCCAATCGACAACTTACTAATCAAATGCCGAGTTTTACCACACTTGATTGCTGATTCATTAACCTTATCAATGAAATTCTTCCACATAACCAATTGCGCATTTTCGCCTAAATCTTCACCATTACGCTTACCAGGCAAAATGCATCTTTCAGTAGCAACTGCTTTAGTTACCAAAATCAAACTACCAACATCAAGATTCTTGGTAGAAAACAAACCTCTCCCACAAATTTCAGACTTTTTAATCTCAACAAAACCCACAAATTCACCAAGATCAGGACTTTTCCCCGAAAACCCACTTGTAACCCAATCAGAAACATCAAAATTACCAGTTCTTGACAAATAATCAAGCTTCTTTGACTTCTCAATCAAGCTACTCAACATCTCTAAATTCCCATCATCACAATTTTTTGCCAGCTTAAAACAATCTAAACCCAATGAATAGTTGTTCAAACTGAGCAAGATCTTACCTTTACACACCAAACTCTTGAAATGGGAAGCGTCAAGTTGAAGGGATTCCTCACAATCTTTCAATGCTTCCTCATATTGCTTCAATCTGAACCGGGCTTCTGCTAGATTGGAGAGGGCTAAGCAGAGGGGTTTACGGTGTTTCGAAAGGCGGTCGGGGTTCGATTCTTGGTGGGTGGTGTTGGAGATTTGTTGGTGACAGAGAGAGATGAATTGAGTGTATGCTTGGATTGATTCACTCCAATCTTCTCTGAGAAGATACTCTGTGGCTTTTGATCTGAGTTGTTGCATTGTTGCCTCTTCTTCCATTTCTGAGTGATCTTGTTGCTGTTCTTTCACTATCATTTTATTTGGTAAATTGGAAATTTTTTTTTTTCTTCTCAATTTCTCCAAATTTTGTGTTAGTATTATGGAGCGTTTAAAGTGCAGATGAATGTAACGGTCATCTTAGGGAAACCTGTTTTTAATATTTCCCTCTGTTTGCGTAACGGCTACTTTTGGTCGTTTTTGATTATTTTTGCTGATTGTTTGGTGTTTTTACTAAGCAGGGTTACAATGCCTAGTGACTAATTGGGACATGATTTTGTTCAATATTCGAACTCGTTTTTACAATTTTGCAATTGACTGTAGTTTAGGAGTAGAGAATCACTCTACAACTTAATAGAATAGGTGTCATGTTCGAATTCTCTATCGCAGGTTGTTTTGCATACTTGATTTAACTTCGGGTGTTGCTCACTAGTTTATACAATTGTATGCATATTGAAACGATAAATGAATCGGTGTGTGCACAACGTCTAATGCATATAAAGAGTGCACTTCTTCAACTCCAACCATTTGAAATTTCTTGTTGAATAAAGGCTAATCATGATTTCCTAGACCTCGAATACGGGCCCGAATTTCATAAGAGAAGTTTCATACAAGTTGGATGATATTCAAGAGTCTGTACTTCAAGAGTTACACTATTAAGGCTGATGAAGAGACTTCACACACACTGCAAAACCTTCATATACATTTGACAGTCACACCACCTTTCCTGAGCCAAAATTTACATGAAAGTACCAAAACATCGTATTCTCTACATCGGAGAAATGCTGAACGGGAAGTTGGCCGTCAACTTCATCATGCCCATCATAGGCGGGAACAGTTAAAGGAGGCTACCGTTTGTGCTTGGCACCGAAATATCCTTGACCTAACAGTGTTCTTTTACTCCTTCCATCATTCCGCACGCTGCAAAGACTTTGCAGCCCATCAGTGATCAGGGCACAGTTTATGTTGGCCGCTTGATAGGTCCAATAGCTATTTGGCATTCCCAAACATATCATGCAGTGATAAGTCTGATAACTTTTACCTGTTACAGGGGAAAAAACATGAACATTTATTTCTCATTTTTGCCCTCTGTTGGGGTCAGGCGCATTTGAGTCCACCCAGCCCAGCATCATCAGGCAAGGCCCTTGGAGGAGGCGGGTGGGTAGGGAGAGAGATCCATTCTTCCGAGTACCCTACGGGCAAAATGAGCTTGTGACCTCCGTGTCAAATATCTAATTGTTTCCCACAAGACCTACCATGACTAGGAAAAACCTAAACTTGGGAAGTTGAAAAGCTACAAATTCAAAAATACACAGAATCGTTTGACTTACCCGTCCCATTGGTTCACCATGCATCATGTACTTTAGTTTTATATGTGAGAAGTTTATCATTTCTTTAAAACATACATGCCGTCCCTTAGTTCCAACTTCTCTTCTGAAACAAGACCATTCAAGAAGCTTTGCAACTGTTGAAGTGATTTATCATATTTAGGATCAGCTATACAGAACATCTGCAACAAATGTTTCTTGGTATGAGTTTTTGGACATGAAATGACAGTCGGTACAGATTATTGAGACTTCCATAATCATTTTCACCTTTAAAGTGTTGTGTATCCGATCCAATGCCATGCTCCCGAAATTTGTAAGCATTCCAGTGATAAATTTCTGCAACAAGTCAAAGAGACAATGAAGTTTTTACGCCAAAACCTGTATGCCTTATAATTCTCAAACATTATAGAGTATATGTATCTAGCAAACTACACCATGTATATAATGCACAACAACATATAGAAACTCAGAAGTGCAAGTCTCAAGTAGTCCATCTGATATATTGTTCATTTGTTCCTATGGTCTTGTACTTCCGTCAGACTTTTCCCTCCACTCCCTATTGAATTTTTAAAATTACCGAGAAGAGAGTGATTTTGCATGAAACATTACCATGCCCGATGCATAGGCTGGATTACTAAAGTTCTCAAAAACTAATAAAGCTTTGTAAGAATGCATTGCTCCCCTGACCTGAAAAAGTGCTGTCGGGAAAATTTCAGAATGGATATATATGACCAACAAAACTTTCACTGAATTGGCTATGTTAAAAAGCCATCTCAACCAAAAGTCTAGACTTATGGTTGAGGCCCAATAATTGGTTATATCTTAACACTCCCCCTCACGTGAAAGCCCTTTGGGCTTGAAACGTGGACTGAAACCACTTGAAATGTGGATGAGAAATGCACAAACAATGTGCTGAAATTCCACTTGAAAGGAGGGGGCTCCCGGCGGGATTTGAACTGAAAGAGCCAACTCAACCAAAAGTCTAGACTTATGGTTGAGGCCCAATAATTGGTTATATCTTAACAGGCTAATTTCTACTCACTCAAGAGTACATCCACAGAATAACTGAACTGTGAACAGATAATTCAGCAGATGCCCTACAGGCTTCGCTCTACAAGCGGACAACAGAACTGCAAGTCATGTTCTAAGCCTCTTTCATAACCACTCACACTCATGAGTAAAGGAAAACTCACTCCTGCTTCCAGAACACAAGTCAAAATGGATCACACCAAAACCTGCTAAGTCATTTGGCTTGTCCTAGAGAATGTAGTAATCAACTAATCATGTAAAGCAAGCAATCTCAGCATGAGCATACGATAAAGAAATCCAGATATGATGAGATTCCATTTCTTCTTTATGAAAACATTCCCCCTCTAGGCGTTGTACAACACTAATCTACAGCCGATAGTGATTTCGCTAGCTTTGCAGGTAGATCGTACTTTCCACCAGAACTTCAGTTTTAAACAGGCATTGACAAGATTTGATTAGTTGGATTAAAATCTCAGACTACTAACAATGGACAATAGTATGACGGGCTGGATGTACCAAACAAAGACTTTACCAAAGTAGGATAAACTACACCCCACAGGCCCACATGTCTCCAATATCACATACCTCATAAACAGTCATTTCTTTGCGAAGTTGATCCTCAACAGACGCCACCGATGTGTTTCCATCTTCATCACCCATGAGAAGTTCATCATTACCACTTCCATTGGAGTGAGCCCCTTCGACAAGAGAATATATGGGGTTGTCAGTCTCTTCACTGACTGATTCTGCAATGATCCCCTGGAAGAGAGAAGGGAAAAAAAAAAAAGACTTCACTAAATAGCACATAATGCATTTTTTCTTTAAGCAAAATAGTAACCTATCATTCTATTGCTTCCAAATGTCTATTATGCATTGATGCATAGATATACGGATGAAAATATCAAAGAGGAATACTATCTGCACCTTAACAGTCACAACGAGGATTCATACTAAAAACCACCTTAGCTTCTTCACAATTCAAAAATTTACATTTACAAAAAGTACACGTTTATCAAACAAAGAATTTAAACTTGTAGCATTCAGATTGTCATGTAAAAAACAAATGATTTGTGAAAATGGTGCAAATGCAGTTCAATAACATGTCAGCACACCAATCGATTAAAAAAGAGTCGAATTTCTGGTGAAATTTTGTTCACCTAACAGCAGATGTAACAATTTTGGTTAAAATGTGTACTATAATGGTTAACTGTAAGACTAAAAAAAAGAAAGGAAGAAAGAAGAAGACTACATAGCTTTGAAGTGGAGTAATTCCCAACCACTATGATAGGTATCTTGGTCCCAAATGGCAGCAAATGTTGATATTAGTGAGAACATCGGGAGAACATTATGTGATAAAGGAGGAAGATTACTATAACAAACAGACAATCATTCTAATACATCTGAACAACATGAAGTTGAAATGATGGTTTGACAACAGAGAGAAGTAAACTAACAATAAAGCGCAACTAATTTGGTAAGGTAAATAACAGATCGTTTTCCCCTGAAAAATTTCACCTTGCTGACCCAAAATTGTATCTTCCGGTTTAGTATGTCAATTGGTACGCCGACAGCAGATGCAAGATCTTCGGATGTCCAACTAACAAAAAATGCCCATTAAAAAGAAGTTAACACTAAATGAGCACAAGGTGTCTAAGATGTATGTAATTATGCAATGAAGAAATGAAACGCTCTGACCCATACCGAGTTTGGTCCTGAAATTGCATAACTACTGTTGCAAGCAGTGGAGAGACAGAAAATTGGACTGCTCTATCTTCAAATTGCAATTCGAGCTGTAATAGAGCAGAATACAGATGTACCATAAGTGTAAGTAAGACATAAGCCAGACAAATAGTAGATAGTAAAACATAGAAATATATATGAAACAACTGACAAGTGACTAACCTTGACAACACCGAGATTCTTTTTCCATACCAGCTTGCGAGGTGTTTTAATTTCATGGAATCTTTTTGCATAATCAGATAAAAGCTCATCTACAGACCCAGGTACATTAACAGGCTCATCCTGTTATGAGATTGCAATACTGTGTTAAGTGGGTGATGGACGGAAAAACAAAAATAAGTGGTAAAATGAACGAATTCTGCTCTCAAGGTTTTTAATGGCAAAGGATACCAATCTGCTGGACTCCTTCACATGGCTGTAGCGAGCAGTATTCCTAACTTTCCCATTATGATGCATAATACTAGTGTACTAATATGCATTTGATAGTTTGAGCTGTGTCATTGAAAAGTGAATCGAGAAGAAACTTCTCACTGAATCACAATGGCCACTCCTAAATTTGCAAGGATAACTAAGAAACATAATATTATTCACATAAGAGACAAAAGAGGAACGTTCAGAATACCAGACAGTCACTGTATCTCACACAACTCAATAACTTGATAAAAGTTCTCCTCTAAACAGTTGCCAGATAAGTTAACAGCGGCTGGAATTTGGTGTCAGATTTTGCTCATTATATATCAATCATGTCGAAAATCTGTCAAAAGTTTCTTTGCTACAAATCATTTGAAAACAGTCTATTTTTGCAAAGGCAAGTGCGAGGCTATTATACATCAGGATCACCGAGATCTAAACTCCAGCCTCATCAGGGTGATGTCAGAATGTAATTTCAAGAGAGAGGAAATTCAGAGGCCAGCAACAAGCAAATTAAACAACTCAACAAGAGCAAGACAAACAAACGGTATACAGCACAATAAGAATATTGAAGAGGCTTATCAGAAATGACCCAACAACGATCTTTTGATCTCAAAGTACTATCAAAGATTGAAAGTACAGTATGTGTTGACACAATCTAATCTTTAACCCATTAAAGATCACTCTCAAATCTCAGTCATTTATAATAGGACAATAGGATTTGAAGCAACGAGACATACCTGGATTGGGGGCCAGAAATTTGATGATATGATTGTAGCATCAAGAGCCTCAAGAGATAGCTTAGAGTCCCCTCCTCCACTTCCTGCAAAGCAATAGCAGCAGATTAATCTTAGAGCATCATCCAAAATCTTGAGCAGCAACCTGGACAGTAAAACTTGAGCGAACCTGCTTCAGATGACTTAGGTAAAGTTGCTTTTATATTGCTGTTATTTCTTTTTGAGTCTATCAAATCATTAAGCATAATCTCACACTTCTGCATGCTACTCTCCCCAAAATGTATCTGGCAGGACAGAAAAAGCAAAAATCAGCATGGGCATGCAAAAGTTGCAATCTGAACATGAATAAATCAATAATAAATCATGTATGCTGCCTTTAATCAAGGTTCACAAAGTTACCTTCAGGAGTTCCAGTGTTCGTATCTCTGCATCAATATCATAATCAGATTTGTTCAGAAGTTTTTCGGCCAGCACAACACGGTATTCATTTACCAGCTGATCCTTTGACCCAATTATCCCAACAATCATCCCAAGTATGTCAACCTTCCTCCTACTCCTGCCGCCTTTCAGAGGATCTGCCTCAACAGGATCTGGCTCCCAGCTGGAACAGTCTCTCAGTTATAAACAAGATGACAGGACAGCGGAAAGGGGTACAACGGATAAGTACTTAATTTGAACATATCTGTAACTGAATGATAAATAAGTGTTCTGCATTTTGGTTTCGAACAAAAGTTGTCAACAAAATGATTATAACTTAACCAGATAATTGGCATCTGATGTTTTTTTTTTCTCCTCTGACAGCCAAAATAAGGCTCAATTCTACTCGATCAATAAACAGAGGAAGTTGCGGGCCAATGATTTGCACAGAACTTATTGACATCCTAATACTGAACGTCTGAACCCAAAAGTTCTCACTTCCAAAAAAAGCGATCACATAAGAAGCTAGTCCTTAAAAATTTGTATACATGAATCTAAATTCTATGACCCTTGCGAATAATGCTGCAAACTTCCAATACTATTGAATCCTGACATCAAAATCTCCGCCATTTTTTTTTTCTGGCGGGAACTTCTGACATTATCTTAGAAGACTTGATGAGGAAATTTTAGCGCTCAGTACCAAGATTCCACCATTAACCTAAACATTGTAGCAGCTCCGTCCTAACTGTAACGCTTCTTTCCCCTTTTTTTGCCTAGGTAAGTTTGTTGGTAGGAGGGTAGGGGAACTCTGAAGCTGGCCTAGCAGATGGGAGACAGCTATCCTAACTGAGAATTCTACACTATCAACTCAAATGCAAATTCTACAAGTAACCAACTTGTTATCTTTTTACGAAGTGCT
>JBBYHQ010002739.1:0-11667 GCA_038382645.1 Spergularia azorica | reverse complement strand
GGAAATGGAACTGTCCATGAGAGTCAGTTTGGTCAACAACTGAAAAAAGAGAGTGCTCGAGTGACCAGGGGTAAGAATGAATTTCTTGTTTTGAAAATCCCGTTGGTATTGTGCATGCTTGTCATATATTGGACGATGAACCACTATCTATATTGTTAAGGCCTTAAGGGGCTACAGATTACAGAATTGGGGACTTTAAATCGCTGTTTATGTGTGTCAAGGGGTTGTGACTGAGAATATCAGTTTAGGAGACGGATGTGCTTTTCTTCTAGATATGGTTCGACCTTCGAATTTCCAACCAGCCGTCTCATGCTATAAGCTAATTTGCAGTAGCTTCCTGTTTCCTAAATTTCTTGTGCAACCACATCCTTTAATGAAAGAAAAGTTACAATGTTTTCTGTGTGCTTATAGTCTAATGCTGCTTTCAAGTTTTATTAAAATTTCAAGTATAATTAGAACAGAGAGAATTTGTGGCACCTGAAGTAGAGCACTGGTATTGATACTATTTGTCATATGTTATCACGGAGTGCAATGTTACGGGGTAATGATTTGTGTCTGTTATGTAGTATTGGGAAGACTATTACCCTACATGGTAGTATCATATCTGGGGTAAGTAATACGTATTTCTTAAGCCTGTTCACCAAGGATCCTGCAGATATTACTTCGCAGTTCAATGTATGCTGCAGGCCTATCATTTTTCAATCCACCGCACCATGACCACCACTATCCGCTTCATCTTTCCAACTGCTAAATTTGAACAGAGGACTGGTTAGGGATGAAATTGCTATTATATGAGCTCTCTGGCCTATGCATAATTGCTATCATAAGTCGTAATACACTTTGTGCCTTTGTGTATTATGATCTTGTTCATGGTGATTCTTGAATGCTTATTCCATATCCGCATCCTAATTAGAAATCATGAAATTCGGTTTTACTTGTTCGCAGGAAAGAATGCTTTTGCTATGTCAGTTTTAAAGCACATAGAGAGGAAAATAGATGGCCTTGACATATCTGAAAACAGTTATCCTACTTTTCACTTCTGTTGCATTTTAAAGATCTTGCATTGGAATATATGTGATCAGAAACCCTTTTCGGTATGTATTCCAGAGAATTGAGTGTTGGAGAGCAGGTAGATTATCTGCTGAAGCAAGCTACAAGTGCTGATAATCTCTGCAACATGTATGAAGGCTGGACCCCATGGATCTGATTGTTGGAGAGAGTCTCATGTCGGGTCATTGTTGCGGTGCATGAACACCAGCCTCCAGTAAATGACTCTGGCACCACGGTCATGCCATGGACGTATGCAGTTCAATCGAACTGCTGCTCCCGTTTTGGGCCAAAATGGGCTGGCCTATTTAAAGGGAGGTTGACCTCACCATTCAAATGGACTGCTCATATGCTTTTGAGGTACGGCCAGCCATTATGGTCCCTTCAAAGAATAGTGTTTGTTTTTAGTTGCCTATTGGCATGTGACCCATTATTCGCAGGTGCTGAAGTTGCAAAATGGTAAATTGTTGGCTGCACCTCAGTGGGTATATACAGACTATATGAGCTATCTCACCTTTTGTGCCTGGAAAACACATCTGAAGATGACTCCGTATTTTGGATTCCTGA
The DNA here is from genome assembly GCA_038382645.1 of Spergularia azorica. Lineage (NCBI taxonomy): Eukaryota > Viridiplantae > Streptophyta > Magnoliopsida > Caryophyllales > Caryophyllaceae > Spergularia > Spergularia azorica. The sequence continues at coordinate 10,053 of JBBYHQ010002739.1, read as the reverse complement.
TGGGTCAAAACTCAAAACTCAAAACTCAAAAGTATGTACTTACTTTATGGGTGGAGATGATATGACTGATATCTATGGTTTTACATCCATATTTCAAAACTTGCAAACTATCTAATAATTAGCTTGATGCGAAGGTCCATCGTATTTCAGGCTATACTTCCCGTGGTCGAATCTGCGAACCAGAAATCGGCGGCTCGTGGGATTGCAGGCTGTGGTCATTGTATAATGTTATTCTCAACATTAGTTTGGTGCTGAGAAAAAGGTGAAGTAAACGAGTAGGAGGCAGCTACAGGTTTTTATCAGTAAAACCAGCGGCCTTTAATCTGCTACCCACCGAAACCGCCCACTGAGCCAGCAATTCAGGCATAAACAGTCCGCTACACTTTCTTAATTCATATTCAAAGCTATATATAATCCTGGGACGTCGCAGTTTATGCATCATCATCATCATCAAATACCAAACATAACAAAGCCAAAATTAAAACATTTCTTCTGCTATATCTGAGTTTAAATGTCATCACTTGTGGATATTTGGAGCAGTGAAATCGCCAAAATGCGTGATCAGGGTCAACCCGAATCCGTTTCCTCGTTCTTCAAGACCCTTTTCTCCAAAGCGCCTACTGACTCTGCAGCTCAGTCGAGCCCGACCCAAGTTGAATCGCGCCAGGCCCAATTGGCAAGGCTCTTCCATGTCAAGATGCCAGATTCTTTGTGTTCTGACTCCACCCTATCTATGCTTATGGACTGTATTAGCGCCTAATTACGGTGTTTTTAGCGAGAAAGTCATGTAGAAATTACTACTTGTTACACCTTACTACCTTTGTTTTTTAGTTGTTCCTAGTCATGAAATCGTTTGCTTTACGTAGCTATGTAAAAGTTAATACTCTTATGGAGTAATTTTCAGTTGGTTTATATCGAGAGTCATAGACTGGACTTTTAAACTTGTTTCTCGTACACATCAACTAGTCGAAAATGGTTTAAAAGTAGTGTAATAACAAGTTACTCAAAACTCGATAATGAAAACAAAAACACTACGAAGTAGCTACACTACATTATGTTCATATTATAGATTCACGACCGAATATCTATAGTTCCAAATCGATCATATAAGTATATAATACTCCGTAGTAGATTAATTGTTGTGAATGTGACCCAAGAAACAAGTTGGCGATCAGCAACAATAATTCTGCACTTTTATCATGGGCCACAGTGGATCAAGCTTATCTACAAATATCTTAAATCAAAACCAGAAATTTCTGCTCATTGGACACTTTATCTTCGCTAATCTAGTATTGGTGACTTGGTGATATGATCCGAAACGTAGACCAACCCTGTTTTTCTTTACTACCTTTTACATCACTTATAATATTTGGCATGTTACTTTGTCTTTGGTTTTCTTTAGTTATCAAAAAAAGATTGATCAAATTTTGTTTCATTTCTAAACTAGAATCTTGAGTTTAGTTAAGATGAATGATAAATTTCCCCAAAGCAATGTTTAATGAACTGTAAATACGTTTTCAAGACGAGATGAGTACTTAAGGAGCGTTATAAAGTTCAACGTATCTGCTTCGATTGAACTTCAATAACTTTGACAATAACACTCTAGAATTTTGCCCATTATTTGCTCTAAAAATGTCTTCTTCCTCCTGAGTCTGTACTTTGAACATGAGCTTATTTGAATTGGATCACATTTGGGCCTAGAAAGTATTCTTATGAAGCTTATTTCTCCAAAAAAAAAAAATAGTGGGTTGCACGAAACATAAGGACAAACCACAAAGAATGGGAAACACGGAAGTGGGCTCATTCATCACATGACCAACATGAAGTTTTGTAGAGTGTCTTGTCCCACAAGCCACATACGTACAAAGTGTGAAAATTAGAGGAAAGCTCCTTCCATTATTATTCAAGGGCGACTGTTCCATAAAAACGACTCCACTTTCGTCTTGACGCCCCATTTTGATTATTCATGGTGACTTCCCCTTCCTCCCTTCACTATCTAAGCAATTCTATTGGTGCTCTAAACCACGGGCGGAACTACATTTGCACCTACCGTCCTACCTTAAACACTTGTTTGGTCTATGACAAAATGTAGATACCTATATATTCGAATCTTACGGACCATCTTCACATTAACTTCATTTTCTAGCTAGGGGATCGCACATTCGACAATAAATGTTGTGGCTATGGAGCTAGCAATCCTCTTCATGAGACGGTTTTATAATATAATATCCTACTTTTTGATGCAACTGGTATCAATGTATCACCATGTGACCACTCTTCTAGAATCGTCACGAACATTAATGGGGTTTATTTACGCCTTTTTTTTCACATTAGTCATCTTTCTCAACGGATTAAACAACCTCAAGTCACGGGGCAAATTGTAAAGCATGGCATGTAGGTAGAATAAAATCAAAGTAAAGGTCATATATATGTTAATCAACACAACTCATAATTAGTAGAATTGCGCAATGAAACAAATGGCTGGTTAGATGTCGTGTGTCGGCGTGTGGGACTTGATATTATTCCAATAATTGTTGTTACTTGTCCATAACACCACAACGTGGAATATACCAATACCTATCCCTTTTTAGAACCCTTTTGATTTTTTTCCTCATTTCACTATAAAAGCCTCCTCCTTTTGTCATTCATTATTCATCCAATCAACACTCATCAAAACACAATACGAGTAAAATACACTCCATCAGATATCAAAAGTTCTTATCATAATTCCCATATTCTTGGAATACATTTTTATAATTTCATAAGAAAAAAATGGCAGGAACATCATCGTCGTGGGTAGATGAGCTCGCAAAACTAAGGGAAATGGTCGGTGGACCTAAGGCCATGTTTGCCAGAGCAAAAATGGAGACAAATGAAAGCAGTCCACTTAAGGAAGAATCAAGGGTAAATGTGATTTCAACCAAACAAGTCAAGAAACAAGAAGAAGTGGAGGCATGTACTCTCTCTGAATCAACTATGTGCTTGCTTCTTGACCGTTTTGTCCCTTGTTGATCCCACGTCAAGACTTTATAATGAGCGAAATATTTGCAAAATAAATTTGCAAATCTAGCTTTGTATATACATATCAGATTACATGTTCGTTTTTGTAAGATTACTGTTTTTTAGCAAAGCAACCAGTTAATTGTAATTAGCATTTCATAATTCATGAGCCTAATTAAACTATCAATGCTTTTGCGTTTGTGTGATGACTACGACTTTGATATTATTGTTGTTTGACGCTCTAACACGACACTTCAACACTTGATGTTGAAAACTCACGCATAGGCACCGAGACTGATGAGAGTTTTCTCATATTTGAAACGATTTGATGCAATATACGGAGTATATATAAATGACTAAAATTGAGCAGAAACCATTTCAAAAACCAAGAAACTATGTCTCCGTGCAAATATTTGACGTAATTAATAAATACGAGTATATAATTATTCCGTATTATTCTTCTACTTTTTTAGGGAAATTATTTTTCGATTAGAATATTGAATTTTGATTATGTTCGGATCTAAGGACTAGATTTATGTAAAAGAGAGTTTTGGAAATTGTGTTGTACACAGAAAGTTTCGCAAAAAAAAATTGATTTTGAATGGGAATTGGATTTGGAAGTAATGAGCCTCATCATGATTGCTATATAAGAGAAACAAAAGTGAAGGGTTTGATATCTGATTTTAGGTTTTGCAAAATCAACCTTACGATTGATTGTTTGATCGATGACGACGGAAATTGGGAAAGGTTACACTAGCAGGATTTGGGATGAGTTTCTACTGCGGCCAAGCACCAAGAAAGGCATAGTAGATGTTGCAGATATTGCCAACAAACGCCTGTTTCAATTTTTTTGCAGGATGGGCCGGTGATGAATATCTCTCAAGAATTAGGAAAGCCCCTGCGCCTTCAACAGCAGCAACGACAACAAAAAGAAGTGTACCGGCCATGATGACCACGTTACGCTCAACATTGCCTAAGATCGTCAGACGACCATATGCACGTAGTAGATATGTCTTCCAATGCCTAGTATGAAATTCGTGGCCAAAAGAGACAAGTCATCGACGACATTGCCATCAGAGCTGTCAACACTGGGTTGCTGTGGTCTGACCCTGGCAGGTTTATGGCCGCCCTTGTCTTTGGTGGTGTCGAAGCTGCCATCAGCGGCCTCATGATGCTACTTCCTCGCTAAGCTAACACCCCGGTTATCTAAACTCTGTACACCCGTCATGCCTCAAGCTTAATTTTTGTAAACACTGTTTGAACTCCACAAAACTTTCATGGAAGTTGAAACCAATATACTAATCTTTTGATAGTATCTTCTTACATACCTATAATCTTTTGATCAGATTCTATACATCTCTAGTCTTAAATATTCTTAGTTCTAGATCTCTGAACTTCTTGAACTCTGTTGTTTGTGCATTATTATTTCTATATACACCAAAAGATTGGACAAAAGAAATAAAGAATGTTACGGTGACAATAAAACTTATATTCCTATCGAAACAACTAAGAGTAGGAAGAGCTGTTGATGTCAATACTCTCCGACGAAGACTCGTTTAAGCTGAACCTGAACTTGTCATCCTCCCATTTAACAATCTCCCTAGCATACCTTAGAGCAGAGTCAACGGTGTCCGACTCTAAACCAGTAACAGGGCAAACATACAGTTTTCTTCTGGTCAAGGATTTGAATAGCACCTTGAACTTCATGCCAATGTAATGGAACGCTCGTTGTGCAAGAGGGGCAATGTTGTTGCCACCACTCCTGCTGCTCTGGTGACGGCTGTACACTGGATTGAAGTCCTCAAACCACTCGCAACGACTGAGGGGTACTTGTTCTATCATTTCGTCCAATAAGTCCATCTTGTTAAGGATTAAAAGGAAATTTGTTTCCTCAAATCTCGGGTGAGTGACAATGGTTTCAAAGAGTTTCTTGCTCTGCGACATTCTGTTTTGAAGCTCTCCATTACAATCCAACTCATACTCGTCATATTCTGTTAGAGATACACAGAATAGTACGATACCAGCATCTTCAAACATCTCCAACCACTTGCAGTTCTCCCCAAGATTTTTGGTGTGTACTCTAATCAGTTGACATCTGCTTCACATTAAGAAAGAGCAACAAGCCCGATTATTATGACGGCTACTGGTTTTCAGGAGAGACAGAGTCACACAAAGAGAAGATGGTTTATTACCTTGTAACAGGATCAGGATCTGGTTGCTCTGCAGGATCCTTGTAGTCGTCATTTGTCGATTGAGGAAGCACAAACTCCATCGATTTGAGACCATTAGAGGAAGTGATGCCCTCAGCATACAAGATGTCAGTATCAGAGGGTTCATAATCCACTTTAGCAATCTCAACAGCCTGAAAACCAAATAGATACGATGTAAACAGACATGCAAATTGTAACGTTGGAGGAACCATATAATGGGCAACGCATGTATATTGGCGAAAATATTTCCACTATTCAATTCGATCCAATTTATAAACATATGGCCAAAGGATCAGTCTCCATTACAAATCATTTCCACAGGCATGACTATGTTTTATAAATAGAAAGGAAAGAATTTGTACGAGATTTAGTTAGGTTCATTTCATCCATGAGTAAACAAAGCATTCAAACACCCAAAAATAACCCATATACTAATTAAATTTCTGTCTAATATCTAAGCCATATAACAATGCACAGCGGATGCAAGCATGACATGACCTCTTTTCATACTCAAATAGGACAGAGAGATTCCCTGTCATTGCATGCATCAAGTACACAAATACAGAATCAAACCACCAAAGTTCAAGAGTATGCCTTCAGTGTCTTACCCTGTCCAAGAAATAACTCGCAGCTCTGGGTAGACCAAACTCATCTCTTCTGTTGTATGTAGCTTGAATCGATGGATCCTTCCACAACTCCTCAACAGATGGTGCATACTCTCGAGTAGCAGCTGGGAAGATTATGTTCAGATTACCTGACACCATGACATTGATGAGCCAGTCTGAAAAAGCCTTCAACTTTGGGCCAATACTATAATCAGTCTTAGCTTGGATTTCTAGGTTTGCATCTGTCAGAATTCAAAGTACAAAATTTATTAAACAAATTTTCCCATTACTACACATCAGCTAGCCATATGAAAAACAGTCAAAAGGTATGATATGTGAAACGCGGTGCAAAAATCATTCCAAGAAATCAAAAGGTCTCAGTGATATAGATGAGATCCTAGTCTAGCAGAAAGTATGACAGATGGGTTTGGAAAACGAATGAAACAATAAATAAGAACTTCTACTAATGCAGTTGTCTAAAAGAGGATAAACCAACGAAAAGAATTACATAACCGACCTGAAGGACCAACTTGGTCAATAGATTTCCCCTTCCAGTTTCTGGACAGACTCTCTTCCTCAAATTGTTCGCGCCACTCCAGTAATCTACCAAGATATCCATACAGATTACTCTGGATCATTGACTTGATATCCTCACGCTCTTCTTCGGAGAAAGGAACATCGTATAGAACCCTAGCCTGAAAAGAAGTGATTATATGTCAATTTATGTGAAGTGCTGCTGTTTAAAATTATGAGTTCAACAAACACTATAGGTGCTAGTGTGCTACAGCCAGAAAAGGAATATATAACCAAGCAAAAGAAGTTTGAAGAGCGGAGAACACAGTTTTTGCCTAGTAGCACAAACATTAATAAATGAGTTCCAGTTCAGACTTTAGGCCCGTGTCACTTGAAGCTCCTAATAACAGATATTTCTGAGAAGCTTGTGCAGAACTCATACCTGCTTGTAAATGGTACTTGTTCCAGATCTGTCATTGCCAACTAGAAGCACTTTACAGAATGATCTATCTTCAAGGTAAGTAGGAAATCCTCCGACACTAGCATGTTTTGATCGGCTTCTAGGATTTGGCGATTCAAGAGTAGGCAACGACAGTAGAGTGCACAAAACCTTTGTCCTTTTCTGCAAGATAAGTAAGAAAGTAGCCTACGTCAAAAACAAAGTACTATAAACATTCAAGGTAAATCAGATGACGGTTTCCAAACTTACCCTGCCCCATATTTTTCCCTTTACTAAATTCATTCCCTCTTCTTGATACGTTCCATCTGAATGCAGCCAGAAACTAAGATTTCCATCACACTGAACACCGGCTGACTGCAAACATTCAAAAGTAAAGGCTTTAGATATATTTAGGGTCATTGACTTGAACAAAGTCAATAGCTTTTTGAAGTTCATGGAGGGCAGTAGACAACCTGCAGCATCCATAACTCTGCTTTAGTAATTGCCCGTCCATTAATCAGCACATTGGTATTTCCATTGCTAGCATCCCGTTTCATCTTTGCGTCCCCAACATCAAGTTGCGGAGTGATAATCTGGGAAGGCTTTTCTCCTTCCTGTTCCATAGACCAAGACCATAAGACTAAAATTCAATTACATGTAGCAAATAAAAAGAATAGAGAAGAATCAGATGATACCTTGCCCCAGAAACCGGAAACTTTGTCATACCAATAGTTTCCTGGTTTTAGATCCCTAGGTGGATTGGAGCAGCATCGCAACTGCATCAGCTCCTCCATACATAAAGGGCTTCCATTCACATGAACACACTGTGGTGGCAACTGATTAGCGGCACAAGAAACCTCATAGCTCATGATTTGCTTTACCTCCTCCTCCTTTAGCAGTCGCTTAAGAACCCGAGAACATTTTCCAAGCATCTGCCTTTTCGAGTCCTCAATAGGATATCCGAGACAAGTAAGGCATTTTCTCCCTTCCGGCATTGACCCCATTGCTCTAACAATGCAACGACCACAATACTTTGCATCACAAACCAGACATGCTTCCTTCTCTGTCAGACGACTGCCTTTATGGCAATGATAACACAACCCTCTTTTAGCCGGCCTCTGAGGCACAGGCCTCTCCCTATAAATCTCCTCATGAGAATACACTGACTCTTCCTGATCAAATGTCTCACCAGAATCCGGTTCACAGAAAGTGACACCTGTCTTCTTTTTCCTCTTGCACTCAAGATGCTCGCCATCAGATTCCTCCTCTTCCTCACAACAAATCACACCCGACAAACCTGAAGCTCTTGGATCATCATGATTATCAGTCGAGTTCCAATGCTCCGAACTCATACCATTCTGGAAGTTCTCAATTTCATTACAATCAAGTGGGGTTTCCAACATGTCTGAACTCTCAGAAAACTCATGTGAATGACCCCTAATACTACTCGAAAACCCGAGTGATCCTGAACTCCCAATCCCATACCCCCTCTTGTCAAAACCCTCCTCATCCAAATTTTCCCTAAATCCCCCATCATTCTTTTCACCACCAAAACCCTCAAATTTCCCATTTCCATCAAAACCCTCCAAATTCCCAATTTCATTAGTACCCTTTACACTTCCAATATCATCAAAACCATCAGTATAACCATGATCACTAGCATCACTCAAACAACCCTCCAAATAACTCTTCCTATTTATCGAATCCGCGACCCGAGAACCTAATTGAACACCTCTAATTACCCTAAAATTCCTATTAACAACAGGCTGAACAACAGGTAAAGACAAATGATTCAACAAAGCTAATTTTACAGCTTGTTTAGCAGTTGGGATACTATGAATATCAACAGGTAAAACCTTGGGAAGAATACTAAAATTAACAGGAGAACCAGTATATTCTAAGGCAATAGAAATATTAGGATCATAATCATCATAAACAAACTCATTACCAGACATTGATTTTGATACTGGCATCATCTTCTTCATAACTCCCGCCATTCAATTTTCCCTCCAAAAACAATAAAGATTGAATCTTTCAAACTTTACAGCAACACCCAGAATTAGTAACCCCAAATTTGATGCATTAAATCATAAAGTTACTGTCTTTTTCCAAAAAATTCATGTAAAATGGAAGCTAAAAGTGGGAGAAAAAAACAGGAGAGTGAAATGCGAAAAGAATAAAGAGAGGAGTGATTAATAATATGGAATTGATAGAAGTAAGTATGAAAAGAAAACCTAAATTAGGGAGCACAAACAACATTAATTAATTAGAAAGAAAGAGGGGGAAATGGCAGCCTAATTGGTCGTTGTAGCAGTGAGTAAAGTCAAATCAGAGAGTAAAGAGAAGACATGAAAGAGACTTAAATCAGCAACGCGTTTCTCTGAAGCTGCTCGGAAATTGAGAGTCAACCCTCGACTTCCTCTCTATAATTTCTCTGTTCTACCAATTCCGTGTTGGTGAAGTTTTTGGTGTAAATGTTATTAGGCGTTAATTTTTCTATGTAACGATTATTAAAAGATGGAACATATGTCACTAGGTTAAAAATTTGTTATAACACTTTGATGTCACCTATGATCTCAACTTATGACATACGTTTGTCTCTTGGCCGTTGCACAATGCACATAAAAAAAATGTGTGGTCGCATGCAAAAGTGAAAAGTCCTACTCGTAATATGTCAAATACCTTAGTTGTGCTCTTTTCTTTTTCATGTTAGTAAAATTGTCGTAGATCGATAATATTATGTGGAATGTTAGGGACGACCATTTATGAATAATTTTCAAATTCTTGGAGAAATGGCTGTCAAAGAGTAAGAATGTAGGGAATACTGATCTCTGCTTGAATGATGAATTGATGACTTAGATTGAGAGTGAGATTATTGTTGGTAATGATATGGACCTCTTGTCATGACCACATGGCTTATGCAATCTAATACAAGGTTGAAATTTCATGTTGATACTTGATTTGGTCAAGTAGATCATAGCCAATACGGCAAAACACTACATGATTGGACTTAGACTCATTCTACTTCTTTTTTCTTCTTTAATTTGGTACAATTTGACTCTTTCTTCTTCAAGTATGACAATTTATAGTTATGCAATTTTGAAGAACTTCTTGTTCTGTTGGGGGACTTGGGAGTATTATTGAATCTTTCCAGAATTTTTTTTCGGAATAGGGCTTAAAAAAAAATGTTAATCAAAATGGGTTGAATCTGAACTTATTCAACCTTATGGGGTGCACGTCACCCCATTGGACAAAACCGCCAGTGGTAATGGCGGTTTTAAGTGTG
>JBBYHQ010002638.1:0-11677 GCA_038382645.1 Spergularia azorica | reverse complement strand
TGAAAACCGGGCTCCCTTTTTGCAGGTATTCGGCGAGGCTCCCGAGCAACTGTCCTTCGAAGAACTCACACCAACACCTCCCATCAGCTCTCTATGCTTTTCTTCTCCGTATGAGTTGCCTATGGTCAATTCTACCCAAATGTCCAGCTTTCAGAGCCTAAGTGCACTGTTCTAGACAAACACTTGATTATTCTATCTCCAGACAACCCGAATTCGTCCTACCTGGGTTTTAATTCCGGGAGAAGTTTTGGTTCAGGTTGGACGAAGGATGTTCACTGGCAAATGTCGCTGGCAACTAGCAGAATTGCGGGGAACCAACCATATACTCCGCAGACCTCTGTGACACATCTCATGTGGCAAAAGGAGCTACATAAACTGCTCTATAATCAGTGTATGCACCTACAGACAACTGCATCCTGTTCAGTATATATGTATTTATGATTGGACCGAGTTTGTGCAAACACACTAGGCCTGCCACTAATAAGTTATGTTTTTCTGTCTTAACTCCCAGGAACAGCTCAGAATCTGTTATCTGAAAAATAAGACCGTCTACCCTGCTTTTCCCAGAATTGCAAGATATCTTCTGCTTTTCTCAAGTATTTCTGCTCACTTAGCAATCAAACTCTGACAAATATTTTATTTTTTTGATAAGGCAAACTCTGACAAATATGCGTATTACCAAACAGAAGCTACGATATAAAATTTAACAGATTCTTCACTGATAACAGGAGACTTCATTTGCCTAGCGTCCTTCTGGTAATATCAATCTCCGTCGCTTCCCTACACTTCTATGTAAACGGAGAGACCACCATTGCAACTTTGCAGGAGCCTAAGAGCAAAACAATTACATAATTGCCATCATGAAGGACACAGATCCAGTACAAACCTCCTACCTTAAACGTGGAGGATGTCAATTCTTTTGCCACTCATATATCTTAATGCTCCCTATGAGGATATGGAACTTGGTGGAACAACTCAACTATGTCAACTTACAAACAACTCCGCTAGCTCATTACGTCAGGCTTAAGCCTAATATATAACATGCCTAATCATTTTGAGATAAATGATGAGCAAAGGCAAAAGAGGAGAGCAATCAAAGAGAGTGCTGTCCTTCAGAGACTCTAGGCCCCAAATATAAAAAGACAAAGAGATTACCTATCTAGAAGAGCATGGATCAAGAGAAATATCCTTTCAGTAGTTAAACAGGAAACAATAACATTTAAAAGAAACACAAACATATCTTCAAGGTACCTATTCTAACACAATTGGACTTCTTTGTAATTGTTTGCACTCTAGGACCCCTTGGCCTCTTTTGCTTCTTCTTTACTTTTAATACTAAATATTTATCTATCCAAATAGAGGACTTTCTGTTCCACACAGGACTAAAAAGAGAGCTGAAGAAAACAAAACAAAAACGTAAAAACAGGCGTACTCCAAAAACTAGTAAGCACAATTGAAATAGTGCCCCCAGGAACCAACACCAAGTAATATATAAATCACAAATTTCAATGTGTTCTCCAATCAAGAAGAATACAACATACCTGATGTAACAGATAATGATCAGGATGATTCACACAAAAGAAGTGTTCGACGTGCTCACTAACAGATTCATCGGCATCTGGAGGTACATTTCTAACAAGAACCTGAAAGAAGATTACATTTAATCCAGAGAACTACAACCAGAGACTAGTACAGTAAGACTTGTTGCATATTAGTTTCATGCTAGAATTACACAAGATGTATCCATTGCAACCTCATGGTTTGTCCTTATTAGCTTGTATAGATTTCTTATAAGGGAAGATTGACAATAAGGGGCCGGGGAGATTTGGGAGGTTGGGGAGACAGATAGGTATTGTTTGTTAAGAGGTCTTACTGAAAATTGGTCCGGACGCCGATCTGCTGAAGCGATAAATTCCAACCTCATAGTCGTTATTATCTTGTATTCTTTGTAGAGCATGTAACATGTCCAAAACGTAGATGCATACGCCATAGCAAGATGTGCCCAAAATCTGGAAAAAAAAAAAGGGAGAATTACACAGTGACAAATTTAGAATACGGCAGGCTAACATCCTCGAAAAGAAAAGGAAAAAAAAAACACAGGTGAATCACACTGTGACAATTTAGAATACGGCAGGCTAACATTCTAAGAGAAATGGTAAACACCAATGTCACGATAGTTTATGCTTATAACCTGCAATCATCTCACCTAGGATTAGCCAGTTTGAAAACTTCATATGATTTATCCAAGTATCCTACTCCTTCTTTAAGATGCACATCCTAAAGAAACACCTTTGAGATAGCTTTGTCCAGTTCATGATACCAATATACCTTTACAGAAATAATTCAGCATGTATTTCTGCATACTGTTGTCAAGGGATTTTGTATTCGACTTTTCCTATGATGTTACGAAACACATTATCTTCCCTTTCTATTGTCTATATTATTTAATAACTGTATCCTTGCAGAACTCACTCAATCTCATGAAGTCTGCTGCCACCGGTTTTGCCAGCTGATTCGAATTCACTCCAGAACTTTCTTATAAAATTTCATCAGGGTTTAACTATATTGACTGTAGAAGAAGTGAACACTTAAATTCTCCAATAGACATACAACATTTGAAGGCTCCAAAATCTCCAATTTGTTAGCCAGATACTTGCTTTTCAAAGGCGCGAGGCGCACCGAGGTGATGAGAGCCTGCGGCAACGAGGCAAAGACGAAGCGAGGCGCTTTCTTTCAGCAAACAAACTTCAGTTTTAAAAATAATATGTTGAAAAAGATTACCCTTTTTGGTATTTATAAAGGGCCAATATTTAAAGAAGTAGCAACTACACATTAAGGGGCAAAGGGAAGAGGAGAAGTAAAGATATAGGAGAAGAAAAAATGGAGATTGCATAGTCGTGCGCCTCAGGTGCGCCTTTGTGCCAACGCCTCACTGCTCTTTGGTGCGCCTTCTTGAAACCTACATCGCCTCACCAAGGCTGAGGCGCCATCACTTGCGCCTCAAACCTGAGGTGTGCCTAAACTAAGGCCAGACACTCCAAGCATATCACAGATAGTCCATTTTAAGACATTGTTCCTACTAAGATCATCCTTTCTACACAGTTCGTGGACTGGTGAATAGTGATCTCTGATTTGACTGTGTTATCAATCAACTTAAATTGCCTATGACTCTTTTGTCTACAGATATCAAGGTCTCTCACATGCAGCAGCTAATAATGACTCTCGTCTCTCATTGTATTTGTACAAGATAGTCATACGGAATGGAAAGAGGTAGGAAAGCAGGACAGTCATGCAGAACTTAGGTTTTTGAGGATGTTGTATAATTGGAGTCAAGTGTTACATTCCCACCGACACTAGAACTTCATTCTTTTTGTGGATGAAATTTCTCATGATAGTACTAGAGCTTGATTAACTCTCTTTTGTACATGGGTGTCAGCCCTTTAGGTGTCTTTTTGTACATGGGAGTCACCCCCTTGGTGTGCTTTTGAATTTAATGATATCCTATCTTACTTAACAAAAAGACAGGGTCAATGGGGTGAAAGACAGAAGAAAAGCATCTTTCACTGTTTCCAAAAAAATAAGCTACTTGATGATGTAAAATCATTATTTCGAACCAGAAAGAAATAGAAAAAAAGATAAAATAAAGAGGAATGTGGTGAGAACAGGCTCACTGATCAGATACTGGTTGTCCGCGCCGGTAAAAAGTCCTCACCTACTTGATCCAAAGGGAATATTGGAAATCGATAATTTGTCAATTCTGCTGAATGTCAGACCAGAACCTTCCAACATCTTTCCGGTCCAATTAACAGGAAGAAGAACTGCAAATGCAACTGCCATGATTGGAGCAAATATTTTCAAGCTGCAAAGAAGTGTAATTAAGTTCACATCAGTAAAGGATATATATAATTATCTATGTTTACTAACTTCTACCAAACAGCAATGTAAAGAACTCAATAGTAGCCTCAAATAACATTGAAAGAAGGGCCGTAACTGCTAGAAGAAATGACTAACTTCAACAGCAGAAATCAAAATTCTGAACAAGTAAAACAGGGAAAGGAGGATAATGAAAAATCCTTCTCAACCATAATGTTCTAAGAGCGTCTGAGAAATAACAGCAAATAGGAACCAGTGCCTGTTTACACGCTGCCAAAACGTAGCGGCATGGCCCAGTCGCCTCAAATTTAGCCAGCTAGGAAATACACACAAAGACAATAACCTTGACAGCACTAATAAAAACATGTAACAAAATCATAAGGCCAAAAGCAGGAACACCAGCAACATATGCAACAACTGTGAATTAGACCATCTGAAACTCTGAACTAAAGAACAAAATCCTTGCGTGTGAGTGCAATATTTAGTTTCAGACTTCCAGAGACAGCTAGGTTCAGTGTAAGGCCAATGATCCACCAAATTTGACAAACGAACTTTCACGCCACAACCAGCATATGCACTTTTACATTTCTTTTCTTAATTATTTTTTGAACCCAAGCAGGTTAACTTTCTAACCACTAGGCCAACCTTGACCCTCATATGCAGTTTTAAAATAATTACAGAGTTCAGGAACATACCCCAGAAGGTAAATTCTAATATACACCACGGAATCAAGTCCAGCATGTTCTATGAGCTCTGGTTCTGGCATTCTCAGTGCCTCTGGTATCCACTTTAGAAACCGCAAGTACATTCTAAAATCCAAGTTGACAACCTTGGTTACAGATCCTTTAGGATGGGTTGGACTAGCTCTGAGTCCTTTCAGATACCATTTGGGAAAGTAGACTCTGTCATTTATAGGTTGAAGACGTAATATAGTAAAAGCAATCAGAAAAGCTAATACAGATAGAAGGTTTATAGCAGCGGAGAGTCCAATATCATCAAGGTCGGCCATTTCTGTCAGAAGATATAAACAGCCTGCAATCAAAGGAAGTTAGCTTTAGTATAATAGTTCAGTAAGAGGAACCCGTAATACAGAGAAAGGGAGAAAAGTCAAACTAATTGTTGCTTTTATTAGAGGCAAAAGAATTTTTAAGAAGAGAGATCAAGAGTCAATTTCACGACACAAACGCCTCAAAGCAGAGCCACATTTAGAATCTTAATTCTCATTCCTATGAAGGACTCTTAACATTTGAGACAACTTTCCACGAACTTTATCTCGCATATCAAATTTTCTAATTCCTCTATTTGAATTACTTTACCTGAAGTAAACCGAAGATAGGGTCTCAGTGATCTCCTAGCATAAAAAAAAGCTCACTTATTCTCTCAAAACGATAGCACTTTCATCCACCCCCTTACACAGAGTGGTCAAACCTAGTGATGGCAAAGGCTGAGTAGCCACAACAGCAACAAAATCACCCAAAAGGGTCCTGGCTATGGCAAGGTAAGAGGTGATTCGAACGTCATCGTAATACCCCTACGCTAAAACAAAATGAGTCCGAGTAGCCACTGGGGTTTCTAAGAAAACAATCTCCCTTGTCATTCACTTGAACTACATTTACACTTTCAACTTCTAGGAACAGTATCAGAATTGAAAAACGCAAAACTTCACTAATTTTGATCTTTAACATCTTATACAGACCGTCCCAAGGTACACGGTTTTCACTAGCCAAGACACAGTAATGATGACCAGACTCTCCTTTTACAAAGACAGTTTCACTTAAAAGAAAAGCACAGTGGTTTTGGGATCAACCATTATGCTAGATTATCATACTCGCACTCTTGGACAAGTCAGATGAAGACAGATAGTACATTCTACAATTGAGAAGACAAAGAAAAGAGGGGTGAAGATGGAAATTAGGAAGGAACTCGAGGTGGAGTGCCGATTGGAACACCAACTAACTTCAATCTCTAAAAAAGCAGGTATGTTATTCTTTCTTTCAAGAAAGGGTTTACAACATTGAATTCTATTATCGACAAGTACATCCTAACCCCAAAACAATCCACATTATCAGAAAGGTCTACTTGATATTAAAAGTGGCTAATAAGCTGGTCTACTCCAGAAGTTAAGGAAAACCCAGAAATCTACAGTTCGAGCAATTCTCTCTTTCGTTGCCTTCTTACCAAGATCGTTCCAACTACAAACAGCAACTTTGACATGAAGCTAAATAACCGCCTTTTGGCACACTTCACCATTTCCCAATATTACAAACTAGCTGCAAGTGAATCAAATTTATGTGGCGAAAGACGGCTTTCTAAGACAAACTTAGGGTTACAATCAGCTTTGACAGGACCAGGTAATCTAGCATCAGTGCCTAGAACTGTCACAAAAATATCCATTACCATAAATAAGCTTCTGTCTTTTTCAATTAAACCCAATGTTTGAAATATTCTCCACAATCAGATATTTTCTGCTTAGTCAATCATCCAAGATGCCAGATATACTACTGGTACGTCATGTACTCATCAAACCTTATAGTTTATTTGAACAATAAAACAGGAGTCAAAACATAAAAAAATGCACGTATTGACAACAAAATCAACAGAAGGAATGAGTCAACAATACGCCCCTAATAATCTGTACTTCAAACTGCCTGTGTAATTGTAGACACCCTAGTACGGGAGCACTAAAATTCAGCAATTAGTTAACTTGACGAAAAAGCTCTACAAAAAAAATACATGATAATCCACAAATAATAAATTCAGTTCGATTAAGTTCGCGAAATTTCTCATGAAAACGAACAATGGAGGATTAAGAATTACTGGAAAGTGCATGCAGCTACAATTAGAGACCAAAATTTGAAGAACCCACATCATAAAAAGCTCTAAACTACAAAACCCACCTTTTATTCCATGAGAATTACTACATAATACAAGAACAATCACAAAATCAAAATTGAGGAAATAACAATATAACATGAACAGCTCAAAAAGTAGCCATCTTTTTTCCCCAAATATTGAATGAACAACTCAAAAAAGTGATGGGAAATTGTGCATGAAATGAATATGAAATCAAAGAAATATACCTGGAAAACAAATCAAGATATGGAAATAAACAAATTGGGAGTGATGGAAGATTGAAGGGCAAGCCGCTGGTGTGTTAACGAAGTTTTATTATAAACAAAAAAAAAAAGAAAAGTGGAAAAGAAGGAAACAAAATGTGGCCAAAAAAGGAGAGCATAAAATGCGTAGAAAACGAGTATGAGCAGATGATGTGAGTTGGGTTTACCGTTGTTGTCAAGGCTCCACCATCATCACCACCTAGGACGTCTACGTGGTCTTGGTAGTTTTACACCCTTACGCCAATTAGGATCATTTCCAATTACTGTCAATGGTTCAGATTAATCATCAAGCCACAAGCCCACAACACAAGAAAACGCTTCATCACGTAGACACCCAACTCAGGAGCTTCTCATTTATAATGGCCCGATGATAATTTAGATAGTGGATAGCGGTGAAAAGTTCGTTTGCCCGACTACGATTGTAACAGCCCAAATTTTAAAACGATTTTATAATGTTATTTTATTAGTCACAATTACATTTTCATAATCAATTTTCAGTAAGTTATTTGTACCGTTTTCTCTGTCTCTTCCCTTGCCCGACAGCTCCTACTACCATCATCACCATTTTCTTTGTTTTTTTTCATCATCATCAATCACATTTTCGTCATCATTTCTGATCATCATGACCCTCCCGATCGGCGTCCCTCCATGATCTGATCATCCTTTGAATCGCCACCGGCCACCTTCTTCGACCACCACCACCTGTCCTCTTCGCGGTACCGTGGCCTCGTGCGCCGCTGTTTTCAAACTTCTGGGTAATTAATCCTCCTTTCAATCTCAATTTGATAAATTCAATTAATTTGGTTTAATTTTATAAATTTGTGGTTAGTAAATTCGAAATTCGTTTTTAATTGAATTAGTTACTGAGCTAATTTGGGAGCGGATTTGGGGCGTTTTGTGAGCTGGATTCGGGTTGAATTTTCGAAGCAAAGGTAACATGATGTCTACCCTTAAATTTATTATGGGTGTATTACCTAATTGATTTTGGTGTGATCATACGTGGGTATACTGTTTTCGAATCGTTTGGGTTGTAAGGTTATTATTCACTTCTGGTTGATTGATAGTAACTAATTGGAAGCTTGTATCTTTTCTGTGATATATAGTATTGATTTTCATGGTTTTAGCTTGGCTGGCCACTTTACTGTCTGAAAGGTAATAGAATTACTTGATTAACAAAGGTTTGGATTGACTTTTGAACCGGTGATTATTATTGATAGTGATAGTGCTAGTTAGGCCTTGCCTGGTATGCAAGGAATGATTAGGGGGAACAAATTCATGGGTAAACAATTAGTGGGGGATTGATTAGGGGGGTAAAAAATCATTGGTTTGAAAGTTTGGAATTCTAGGTTAATTATTACTTGGGTAATGTTTACCTAGGTTTGGTTAGGGGGTAATCAATGGAGAGAAGAAGAAAAAAAGGGGGAGGAAGAGGAGAGAGAAAAAGAAACATACTAGAGGAAGAAGATGAAGATGTGTAGAGGAGAGAGAATCGAATGGGGGGCTGAAATCTTTTACTCCAGTAAAAGTTTCAGGGAGGATTGGTGGGGGTAATGTATTTGGGCTTGGTGGAGGTAATGTATTCCAGGCCTTATTTTTCTCCTCAATCCAAACCTGCAAAATGGGCCTGAATTATTACTCCTTAATTTTTTCAGACCCATTACTGCCAATCCAGGCAAGGCCTTAGTGTTATATGTTTTGTTGGAGTAGGCGAAAATCATGTTTTGGATAAAGGTTGGCTTACCATGACAATATAGGCATAGAGTTTTGTAAAATTGATGAATAATAAGTCTACGGACGGAGATGTACTAGGTAGGTCATATTGAAGAAGTAAGTTATATGTGTTACTCTTGGCTTAATGATGATTTGAGGAATGATTATGGAGTAGTCTGGAGTCGAGAACAAGGCATACTTTGGCAGGACATGATTTAGAATATACTTCTGAATTGTAATATCGAGAAAGTGAAAGTTAATTGGTTTTGAGTGTCCACGGCAATAAGGATGAGGCTTATGAATTTAAGATGTTAGTAGTACCATGTTTTGGCAGGTCCTATTCATAAATTTGGAGTTACACATGAATTATTGTCTTAGGTACTGGGTGTCCTGGTAAATTGACTAGTTTGGTAAAATAAGAGAGAGATCTTTAAAGTGAAAATGAGTATGATCCTTAGATCGGATTAAGGTGAGTTGGTATACAGATTCATTTTTCATGTTGGGTTAGTTTGTTTAGCTGGGTTAAATTCCAAGTGACATTCTTTGTAGTGGTTTTCTGGATACATAGATTTTAATGGCAGGGGGTTTAGAGATCAAAGGTTGGCGATGAGTGTTTTACTTGTTTGGAATGCATGTTTGATTTAATTCGTGGCTTTCAGTTACTTATGTATTTTGGTGTAAGTTCATTTGGACATGATGTTATTCATGATCTTAAGGTATGAGTATTCGATATTGGTTTGATTAATGGCCTCGTGCCTTTGAATTTGAATTTGTTTATTCGTACGATTGGTTATTGGCAAAAAGTCTCATGTTGGTTTCAATGTGGCGTAGAGCCAAGAATTGGTTATGTTGTTGATTATCGTGTTGGTTATGTTCTTGAATTGTGTTAATTATGTGATCACCGTTCTCTTAATAAAATACTAATCACTTAAAGTGAAAGACAATGAGGCCTGGGGACTACTTATTACCGGGTGGACCGCAGAGGTTTCACTATCGGTTGTGCAAGCCGCATCGGCTTATTATTTGCAGCCCCACCGCATCGGTGAGTAAGAGGGCTAGGCTCTAGTACTACTCTAGTGGGTTGAAAAGATCACTGTACCCTCTAGGGGGTGTGCACACTTAAGGTCTAGTAGTCTTATATTGTTGTTGTTGGAAGGACTCGGTCCGCCCCGATAGGGTGGTACGGAGTTTCCTTGAATATTGTTACTGTTGTTGATCCTTTGATTCCCCGCTCATTGAATAAAAATGGTTATGTGAATGATGGATTGATTTCTCACAAATTGAGATTATTGGAATAAATGAGTTTTCTCAAAATTGAGATTAACAAGTGAATGATTTCTCTTTAATTGATGGGTTACAAATATATTTTCTTATATAATGTTTCTCAAATTCTATGGTTACGTGTTTATTATGTGTTGGATGATTTTCTTTATTAGGTCATGACATGTTTTTACAAGGTAGAGTCGGTTACTCAGCTTAGTAACTGACGTGTTAAAATCCTTCGGGCTACCCGTCATGGGGTAGGTCTTTGGTTTGTCTGGTTTTGATTTCAGGTTCATTGGAGAGTAACTCGTGCGCCCTACTTGGAGAAATTTTGTTTTAGCTTCCGCTGTGTAATTTGTTTAAAATTTGTGTATTAGCTGACGATTTTGTTTTAAAAGTCAGCTTTATATATTGATTGTAATATTATCGAATTTCGGCGAGTTTTGTAATATAATAATGTTTTTAAATTTAGCCGAAATTCGGGGGTGTTACAACGATTTTTGGTCTTGACCCGAATTACAATGTTAGCCTAATATCTAGCCCATTTGGCTAATTGTATCCGATTGCCTTATATTGGTTTGATATATAGTTTTATGTCTGACCATATATTAATAAAAAAAAAAGCCCCATGTTGACCAAATGACCAGGTTGGTTAAAAAACACAAGCATTTACCACTTTGGTATGTAGAGAACATATTGGTATAAAAAAATACAACGAGAGTCATTAAGCCTATTTTTCGCCTAGTTGTCAAGGCTCCACCACCTCCACCTAGGACGTCTACGTGGTCTTGGCAGTTTTACGCCAATTAGGATCCTCTTCAATTTCTTTCAATGATTGAGATGAATCCTCTGGTCACTATCTAACGTCTCACAAACAATGGGTAAATATTAAGCCCACAACACAAGAAAACGCATCATTCTTCATTCTGATGAGGATGTTTGTATCTATACTTTACTTTTAATAAACTAACTTCACAGCTGACGTGGCAAGCTATCAAAGATCTATTAATAAAAATTTCACGTCAAGGCTTATTTGTCACGCTAAAACTGCTCTTCAATTATTTTTCTCCCACGTCATCACTTCTACCCCCTCCTTTTTGTCTGATGTTTGGTGAGCGTAACTCTTCAAACTCTCGCCTTCCCCAAGTCCCCTCATACGACCACATTAAATAGCTTACGGATGACGTTTTTAATGCAATTTTTTTTTTTCCCGAAAGTCCAATTTTGAGGCGTGGTAATTTACAGGTGTAGGGTTTTAGATGCTAAAAGTGCGGAATTTGGAAAACAGTTTTTCGTGCATCTAACCCAAGAACGCATACATAGATTAATAGGACCGATACAATTAATCATACCTCTTGATGCGTGAAACAAATGCTCAGATTATAGGAGGAACAGGATCCCAAACGCGACCCCTCTACTCAGTCCACGCGAACCCCGAACCAGATTCCCCAAGCTTCGTCTGCTAGAACTCCGGGAGACAGTCTCACGATTTGCTCTTGAGGAGGCTGTGTGTTTTTACGTGTGATTAGGTTAATTGGGTTTAGAGTCAATTACTCTCTATGTTATAGTACGTGATACTCATAGTATGTACATATATACTCTGAGTATATTGTATACAGTAAATAACATAATCACTCGGTAAAACCCTAAGCCCAATAATAACTAATAACCCATTAGATATTATCGTCTTAGACCTGGTTCGAGACTCTAAGCGT
>JBBYHQ010002617.1:0-11681 GCA_038382645.1 Spergularia azorica | reverse complement strand
TCAAGTAATTACTATATTACATAACTATTTTCCATAAATCAAGTAATAATGTTATTTAATTAGAATAATATTACCATGTACTTACCATATCCTATTTTGAATAAAGATTATTTACAATATAATAATATTACTATATGCCACGTGTCAGCATGGGAATTGAGCGGGTTCAAGATTACATATATATATATATATATATATATATATATATATATATATTAGATATCTCCTGTCTCCTGTAAAGCAATTTCCTCTTGGCACTTAATGCCGTGAATTTGTCTTGTCTTTGTAGTGATATTTTGACATGCTGTGTAGTGTGTAGTATTGTTTGAGGTAATAAGGATTTGGAAAGGGTTTTCATCTCGTATTTCTGTCAGCTGATGATATTGTTTTTTCCTTAGTTTAAGGGCTCCCTGACACCACAGAATCTTACATTTGTGATCATAAATATAGTTTAAGAGTATGTTTTAATGGGCTCACCTTGGGTTGTATGCCTTATTTGTGTAGAGACCAAATTGAATGTTACCGATTGCTTTGATTTGTCTGAAGGAATGTAATGTGTCATTTTGAACCTTGATGCCCTTGTTGGGGTCAGATGGATTGTGCCATAAATCTTTGCTGTGGTGATTTCCCGACTCACCCCCTCCACCCAATTTGTTCCATGGATGTATTCATGTGTGTGCTCTTTTAATCGCTTGGTGCTGCAGGAAAAAGCTATTATGTGTATGAAGGCTGACTTTTGAGCTTTTCTTTTGTCTTCACATGTAGGTAATGGCTCCCAAGCAGCCGAACACTGGTCTTTTTGTTGGCCTGAACAAGGGCCACATTGTCACAAAGAAGCAACTTGCTCCCAGACCATCTGACAGGAAAGGGGTGAGTTCTGTTTACGATATGTTCCGTCCTGATATCGTTCCTTGTTAAGTTCCCTGCGACTCGTAACGCTATTCTAGTCTGTTGGATAGTTGAGTTACTGTTTATGGTGGATGCTTGCATCTTTATTGACTTTAGTTACTGATCCCCATTTCACTTTCTCTGTATTTTCCAGAAAACCAGCAAGAGGGTCATCTTTATCAGAAACATCATCAAGGAGGTTGCCGGACAAGCTCCATATGAGAAGAGGATTACTGAGCTTCTGAAGGTCGGCAAAGACAAACGTGCACTGAAGGTGGCCAAGAGAAAGTTGGGAACCCACAAGAGGGCTAAGAGGAAGAGAGAGGAGATGTCAACTCAACTCAGGAAGTCGAGGGCTGCTGGAGGTGCTGAGAAGAAGAAGTGATCTCTCTCAACGCGGAATTGTTAGATTTTGTCCCTGGAGTGTACTAGTAGCAGCAAAATTTTGTTATTACAAGATTGAGTGGATCTTAAATGTTCGTTTTGAAGATTTGTTTTTAATGAATGTTTACTGGTTTGGCTTATTAACACCTTCAGGGTACCGAATGTTGCAGGTTGTGCTTGTTGTGTATGCAGAAACGCCTGATAACTGCTTTCTTACCATGTTCCAAATTTGCAAGGACTTAGTTTGGCCCTTACTATGTCTGATGAGTGATGACCACGCCTTGATCTCTCAACTATATCTTCGTTTACTGTCCAAGGTAGACTGTTTAGGAGATCTGTCGAGTCAAATTACTGCCAATGTGTGAAATCAAAACAAATTGTTCTGTCATAAGCAAAGTTGTGCTGAGAACTTGTAGTTTCTTGTGACTCAGTGCCAAAGAATTATTGATGCTCAGAACCAGAGTTCACAAATTCATAGAACCAGAAATCTGACTAGTCTAATATACGCCACAAGTGGTGGAGTGTATCATTACTCGATGAGCTTAGCTACGGCTGGTAAAGGTTTAAGCCAAAAGTTGAATTTCGATAAGTTGCAAGTTTATCTTATCTAGTTTATCTCAGTATTCAAGTTCTCACATTTTCTCCCGTAAAAAAAAAAAAAAAAAAAAAATGTTCTCGCATTTTCCGTTTTGCTTCATCTTTGTACCAACATGTGCAAAAGCTGACCTTAAAAAACACATTGTATAAAAGTAAAAGCTTGTCATTTCGCTTTGATTCCAAAGGTTCAATGTCCTAATTAAAGTGTCTTTTTTATAAACAAAAGATTAGTCTCCACTCAAAAAAAAAAAAAAAAAAAAATAGTGTAAAGCTTGTTCTAGGTATACCAGCTACTATAACTCTATGAGATACAATAGTAGATTACAATATATTTACGAGGTTAGTTGGTCCCGACACCCTGCTAAAGCCAAGCACGCATACGATAAATGGGAAAATGGTGTACCACTAAACAAAACCCACACCATTTCTTGTTCGACGTATGCGTGCTCAGCTCATAAGTTTACGATAGTTGTGTGTAGAAAGTAAAGCGTGAAGATGAAAAAGGCGCAATGAGCCCCGTGCATAGTTGGCAGGAATGGAGTAGAATCAAATACTGAATCTCAGGCCAGAATCTATTTTTTTGAAAATTCTGACCGTTGATGACAATTTTGACAAAGTGTCAGGGCATGGGACTATGTAGGGTCCTTTTCTCCCTTTCTTTCCAGCAAACTTGACGTGGACTCCCCTTATTTTCTATTAATCAGGGCCCCCCTTCTTGGCATTCTTGGTCTCATCTAGTTAGACTCGAAACACGATTCATTCAATTCGGATCAGATTTAAACTTCCAACAATACAATAAAAGTTAATTAGATTCAAATTATTTGGATTATTTTCAAAAATGTTGTTTTCTTATTATCCTTGGATCGAAGATAAAATTAATAATGTGAGTAATGTGATTTAGTGGTTGTTGCTTATCAAACTTTCAAGCAATGCAATATAAGGAGGTAATTTAAAATACTTAAACCGAAGATAAAACTAATAATAGTTTGATCAATCACAGTTTGATCATTTTGATGTACTTTGGGGATGTATCTTTGATTAAGATTAACTAATGCTTAATTCTATAAAACTAATCCTACAACTTTGTCCTCTTCAAAATTGTTTAAACAAAGTGTGTTGTACCATTGACTCCTTTAACAATAATGGCTTTTCTTGGTACATTTTGCAGACGAATTATACAAGCCAAAATCAACTGACAGCACCCATTTACAACTATAATAATAAAATGGGTTGGCACATAACGTCTCATACCATCACCTTTACCAATATACTCGGAGTTTATAAACTTATGAGGGGGAATTTTATCGTCTAATACTATATATTAAAACTCGAAACCAAGTCTTTCTTAGAAGAATTTTTGACATTCGTTAATTGGATAAAACTAAGTGATTACATAATATGAAAATTATAAACTAATTTATGGAAAATAATACTCCGTATAATATATGGTGATTACGGTGGTAAACTAATTTAAGAAAAATTATAGTGTTGCTAATAATATCATAACACAGATAAACTTACAGTTTTATAAAATGAGTATAATAATATAGATATATAATTTGGGCGTGGGCCGAGCATGCAAACTACTACTAAAGTATCTCCGGTAGAGTAATAGACCACCTCAGTCGAATCTATAATGCTAACTCAAATTACAATGAAAAAAAAAAAAAAAAAAAAAACATACTCATAATCACTACCTTTATGACTTTATCCAAATGACAGTTTGTAAGGCCTTTAAATTGGATAAACCAAAGCTACTAGCAGTGCCGAAACCTGTAAAGTAATTATTGACTTCTTGTTTGTTAAGTGGAATGAGTAGTTAGTTGAATAATTCATATTAGCAACCATCATTAACTAATTTTTTTTCAAATTTAGCTCCACCTAATTTTGTTGGGCCAATTCCACTCCATTAATCACATACATACAGTCGATTTATTTCTTTCATATACTCACTTTAAGTTAGCATTGAACTCGACTTGAGCATATACAACAAAAACAAATTTTTCAACAAACGGTGGTCACTCCATATTGTTCTGCTTACATATTTGAAAGTGTGTCAATTAAGCTCGACTGACACACAAGCTAACATGAATTTGTTTTGGGAGACGATTTTAACAATCTTCAAAATTGATATTACGCGAAGAGGGATGCTATGGTCACTCTCTTTGGGAGAGTGACAAGGAACACTCAAGCTTTCATTGGTTGTAATTCACAAGTGGTGCAATTAATGCTACAAGTAAATGATTTTTTTTTTTTGTTGAATAACCAATAAAAGCTTGAGCGTTCCTTGTCACTCTCCCAAGGAGAGTGACCATAGCATCCCTCTTACGCGAATATTAATCATGATTAGCGTGGTGCGTATCACGCACGGCCTATAATTAAAGAAAGCAATTAAGCAAAATGAACACAGCAATGACGCGGAAGAGAGGTTACTAGTAGGGACAGACAGACAGACATTACAGACAGCCCAACCCCATGCCATACCCCCTCATTTTTCCTTTATTTTTTTATTATATTATTTTTATTATTATAATATTAGCACCTGACTTTATTTATTTTATTTTTTAATTTGTCCTTTTTTAAAATAAAACGGAAAAACGCCGAAAAATTCAAAACGCCGCCTATAAAGCAACCGCCGGTTTCTCCACCACCACTCTCTCTCCTCCATCTTTGAAGAAGAGAGAGAAAGCAAAGCTTCGAAACCCTAGCTATGGCGGAAACTTCTTCCTCACATTTCTAAATTCAACAATCATTCGTTAAATTCAAACAAAACGAAACAAAAATAATTCCTGCGGTTTTTTTTTTGTATATGATCGGTTCGTAACTAATTAAATTGGGGGGGGGGGAGAAGAAATTAAATGGCGGAAGAGTCGTCACGAACAAGCTTCTTCTCGGTTAGGGTTTCTACGTCGTTACGATCACAAATCTCCCGCGATCCTACTTAAAAACGAAAGAAATCAGGCAGCATTATCATCTTGATTAAACATTGTTGTTGTTGTTATTGTTATTATAATAATAATAATAATAATTAGAAATATCTGGTAAATCGTGGTCGGAGGAGGAAGATGGAGAGGGTTGAGGAGGTGTGTACGGACGGTGTTTTTCATGGTGGCGATGACGGCGTCGCTGCTGGTGCAATGTTTGCCGGTGTTGGTAGCAATAGGAGATGTAATGGTGCCATGTATGTTGATATCGAGTTTTACATGTATAAAATGTTATGGAATTAAGGAGTTGTTGCTTCGTCGTTACGCATTCAACAGCTCTTTGATTGATATTCCCTTTGTCTCTCTCTTCAGATCTCTCCTTATCACCTGTATGTCCTCCTCCTCGTCTTTTTTATTTTGTTTAGCGTATCTTTCAAGTTTTATTTAATTTGATTGTTGTTGAATTTTATTCGAGTGTGGAAATGCATTTATCATGTATGTATAATGTATTGCGATTTTTTCGAAATGACTTGGAATGTTGGTGGGGGTGGGGGTTAAATATATGCACCATAGTACCTTACCCTGAAGTTTTTCTGAGTTTGTTTGGTAGCGAATTGGTGAGTGTCAATACATTGTGGCTAAATTGAGGATTTTGGGGGAGTAGTTACTTGTGTATTACATGGGAGATGTGTCAATTCTATTGGTTAGTTAGGTCGACAACTTGAAGTTTGACGAAACTGGTGTTTGTTGTTGTTGTTGGTGGTGGTGGTGGGATGGTGGGGGCCGGAGGGAGGTTTGGTTGGCGAGTCTTTTTTGTAGCTTGTTATGATTCATGACTATCAGTATGTTGGGGTCGATGTGAGAAATTAGACCAAAGTTGGTGTGCCTGGCATTCTCGTTTGTAGGTTATTGTGATTGATGATTGCCAATGTGCTGTGATTAATGTGAGAATTTGGGCTATGGGTTTATGTATGTGAAGTTTTTCTTAGATTTTGTACCTGGGATTTTTGTCACAATTGCTGGTTACTTAGTTCAACAACTTCGTCTGTGAATAATTTGGTGGTAGACTGTCTTTGGTATCTTATCTTCATTGATACTACTATATTTGAGCACCTTTAAAAGCTGTGTTTGAATTTTAGTTGCCTCTTGTCTGTCGGTGGGCTATAAAAGTGAGGAGAGTTCATTGAGAAATTCGACATTAGGAGCTCAGTGTGGAACTTCTCTTGTTTCTTAGTAAGAGATGCTGTTTGTCCATCCGCTCTGTGAGATCCATAGGCATCGTTTGTGCTCGTTGTTATGGGCTTATGTCTTCGTACATCAAATGCTGACTGTCTCTTGTCATGTAATATAATGATATGCTGAACTATGATATCTCTTGTAATTCAATAATAAGATTATTGTCTGATGTCAGGTGTATATTCTTTCTGTGATGCTCCTGCTCTCTCACATGGGCCATATCTTGGAATTGTGACATTATGCTCGATCTCTTCAATTCTTCTTCTATCAGTGAAGGCCTGTGTATTCTCAGTGAATTCTCAAATGGAGGCTGATGCTTCCCATTCTCTTTCAAGGCGTATTCTACATTTAAAGAAGTCTTGGGGAATGCCTGTATTGTTCTTGTCATCTGTAGTATTTGCCCTTGGCCATGTGGTTATTGCCTACCGGACTAGCTGCAAGGCAAGGAGGAAACTGCTATTTCATCGCGTCGACCCAGATACTGTAGGTCTTCTAGTTGTTTCTTTTATGTTCTGGCTGCTTGCTTTTAAGTTATTATTTTCTCAAAAGGATGCTATCTTATGATAGTACTCGTGTTTCTGGGGCCCTGGGTGCATGTGATGATGTTATTTGCGGTGACTGACATTAATATCATGAGATTATACTACAAAGATCTCTGCTGTTCAGTTTTATTTGGATACAACTTCGTGTATTAGTATGTATTACATCTATTCAAGTTTTATTCTAACTTGCCTCTCTGTGCTCAACAGGTTCT
This sequence comes from Spergularia azorica, assembly GCA_038382645.1. Classification (NCBI taxonomy): domain Eukaryota; kingdom Viridiplantae; phylum Streptophyta; class Magnoliopsida; order Caryophyllales; family Caryophyllaceae; genus Spergularia; species Spergularia azorica. Next base: position 4,898 of record JBBYHQ010002617.1, on the reverse strand, counting down.
GTCATGCAAGAGTTTGCTTTCGGCGTATCAAAAGCTTCCAAGGTCTCCTATTCCCTCTACGACGAAGACCACCCCCAAAAGTGACAGTGAGGCAAGGAAGAAACCTTATGGCCTGGCCCGTTTTGAAGCTGCTTTGCCGGTCAGGTTACTAGCTGACATTGACAGTTTATTCACTACTTGCCAGAGTGTTACACTCCATTACAAAATCAGTATGCCTAGCTCTCCTCCACGCTCTCTGTCTTCCACAACCTTTGTTGAACCTGGTAGGAACTGCACCCCTCAGCTAGGCATTGGCACTGGAAGGGTGAAACTAGATAGGCCGTTAAGCTGTCTGTCAAAGGCCCAAAACCCGCTGCATAGAAGCTATAGCAATCAATTCCACTCTTCTTCTTTGTATGATCCATTATTGGACAGTTTTGCCAGTTCTGCTGTTTCTTCTGATGAAATTCCTCTTTTCAATCTTGATGCTGCTGATGACAAGGATCAAATCAGTGACTTGAGCCCTTTAAAACTGGACTTGGATTTAGAGGCAAATGGTCAGTGTGGTATTGTCTTATTGCATGGTTTTGGAGGAGGGGTTTTCTCGTGGAGGCATGTCATGGGCACACTGGCGCGGCAAGTAGGTTGCCCAGTTTTAGCTTTTGATCGGCCTGGATGGGGTTTAACTCCTAGGCAACACAGGAAGGAATGGGAAGAGAAGCAACTACCAAACCCTTACAAAGTTGAAACACAGGTACCTTCATTTGTTTTTATTGATTGGAAAATTTTTCAAGAAACATTCTATAGTGTTTTTTTTTTTTTTTTTGGCTATGGTTTTTCCCTTTTTGAAGATCACCTAATACAGATATATATATTAGGTTAAGTTTTTCTAAAAGGTGGTGTTTTGTAAATAGCATAGATTCAGATAGTAGTACCTTTTATCTGTTTTTCATATTGCGACTTTGACTAATTTGCATTGGTGCCCTATTTTCTTAGCAAGCTTTGATGTGTAGTTCGCTTAGTGTTTGACCTTTATGCTTTGTAGTGTTCAATTTTGATGTGGTGTTGGTTGTGATTACAGGTGGATCTACTACTCTCCTTTTGTTCGGAAATGGGGTTTTCCTCAGTTATACTTGTTGGTCATGATGATGGTGGCTTGCTTGCTTTGAGGGCAGCCGAGAGAGCACGGACATCTGGAAGTTCTACAAATGTGAGTGGATCTGCTTGGTTTTGATATTATATCTGAATGACATGGGTTCGCTCTTCATCTGAGGTCTGGTTGAATGCTTGAATGGTTTTGGTTGAATGTTGAATATCTTTAAGAGGATATACTTGACTTTTTTATCCTCTCCACGCGCATAAATATATTAGGCTTTGTAATTGTTCAGTCCACTGCTTAGTTTTTCTGTCCAGCTGCCAACATTTGGGGATTTTTAAGACATTTTCGGACTAATTTGGAGTATGGCTGTTGATGGGGTTGGGGGTTAATACTTTTAAGCTGCTAAGTTTTGATAAATGAAGATATGGATAGTGCTTTATTATTCTGTCTGTCTTAATATACTTGGCTACACTGGCTCCGTAAAATTTCCCAATTTTTCCCCATTGCTTATGATCTTCTAAAAGAAGTTTTTAGATCTTTATTGGTGATGCAATAGTACCTTTGTTTGATTATCATTTCCACAAATTCAGATCATTTGGTGATTTATGTTTTGGGTAAATTGACTTAAAAGTATCTGGATTGTTCAAATTCCATATTACCATTGAAAGTTTTGATTTTATGTAATTAGTCAAGGTCTGGAACCTAAAGTGAGTTATTATTAAAGATACTTCGAGCCTATTCCAACAATGCCATTTAGTGGTACTCTTTCTAACAACCAAACAAGTTTGGAAACGTCAAGGATTTTGGCCAGAGGGAGCTCTCTATATGTTTCTTTCTCGTTGAGTATCAGTATTAAACTTCAGCTCAATAAGTGTAATTTGCTCACGAAGTAGATTATTAAGGGTGCCTTTGATGTGTTGTGGTGACCGCATATGATAGAGCGATGAACAATGCGTTTCACTGTCCTGGCACTAGGCAAAAATTAATTGTGTAAAGCTGTTTAGTTGGCCAACTACTTTGTTGTTGCCAAAACAGTGCTGCTGGACTGTAGCTGGTAATATTTGTCAATTGAGCTAAAAAGGAATCTGGTAGACATGGTAGGACTTCCAAATGTAGCAATTAGGATCACTGTGGGCATTTCTCAAAACCAATTATTGCTGCTGAATCTTACTTTGTCAATTGAGACTATATTTCTTCAGTAATCGTTTTCAAGAACTCTTATAAATATGTGGAAGATATGCAGAAAAAAATGGCAGGCATTAAGGGGATAATTCTCGTGTAGTTTTGAGCAAAAGTATTGACTGAATGCTTTTTGCTGAAGTGAAAATTAGTTAAAAAGAGTCTCGCGATACTCGTTGAAGTCCGACTGAATCAAGTCATTATACCAGTAAGGTGTAGCCTGTATTGCATCTTATCTTTCATTGTATGTCCTGGTCATCACTTCTCTCCTGGTAATCAAAGTTGTAAGCTGTACTGTATTTGGATAAATCAAGATTTATATAAGCATGGTCTTTACTTTGGACAATGTAAGTGGTTCCCAGAATGAGTGTTTGTGAAATGACATTCCTAGTTAGTTCAGTGTGGCATGTTTGTACTAGTAAGAAACATTTATTCATTGTGGTAGCAGCTTGTTATCTTCTGAACCTTGCCTGAGCTTTTGCTTTTGCATTTTTCTGAACTTTTTAGGTTGTGATCAGAGCAGTGGTGTTGCTGAGTGTAGATCTGTCTAGAGATGTTGTACCTTCCTTTGCAAGAATTCTTTTACGGACTTCACTTGGGAAGAAGCATTTGGTCCAACCACTGCTTCGAACAGAAATTACGCAGGTCGTGAATCGGCGTGCATGGTATGATGCTACCAAGCTCACAACAGATGTTTTAAACCTGTATAAGGTATAGTCTTGACAGAATGCCATCTCCTTTCATATTTTCTGTATCTTATTTTTTATGGTGCTGGGGTGTAACCGTGTAAGGGTAGCATTTTGTAAAAGATTAATCTTTACTTTTAAGCCGAAATTGATGTGTTTTATATGGACATGTACGCATCCTATCAGGCTCCTCTTTGTGTGGAAGGTTGGGATGAAGCTCTCCATGAGATTGGTAAGCTGTCGTGTGAGACAGTTCTTTCCCCTCAAAATGCTGGGTTGTTACTGAAAGCAGTCCAGGACCTACCTGTTTTAGTTGTTACTGGGGCTGAGGATGCACTTGTCTCCTTACGATCGGCTCAAACCATGGCTTCACAATTTGTAGATTCTGTAAGTAGTTGTTTCTTTTATTGATCTCTGTCTATATATTATTTTCAACACTTTCATGGCTGATCGTTTGCTCAAGTGTTTACATCCCGGCCTAGCCTATCCTTTTGCAGAGAAGATAATCAGTAGTCGATAACCCCTATTTTGTTATATGCTATGTTACGATGCTTCTGTGAATATGTGATACCTTGTACGACTGGACCTCAATGGGGTACAGGAACACGCTCTAGAAAATGGGTATACATAATTGTGTGGTTGGTGGAGAGGCTGTGATACAGACAGCTTCAATTTGGTTGTCGGTGCATAAAATTGTTGCTTGAGAAGATAAGTGGTGTTTTCAGGTGGGATGGTAGTAATTGGATAATTTTGGATCTGGTTGTGATAAAAACAATTTGTCTCGTGTTTCTACTTGTGTTTAAGAAACAAGGGTAGTTAAATGCATCCATTCTCGACGATCATTGAAATACTTAAGACCTGTACCCAAGTTACAAGTTGTAAACAATATTTTGATTAACTGTGTGGTGTCTGAAGTTACACTGCTAGCTAATTTTTTGCTTTCTATCTTTATGGAGACGGTTTTAACTCACGTGAAATAACTCTGCAGAGACTAGTTGCTGTATCAGCATGTGGCCATCTTCCTCATGAAGAATGCCCTAAAGCTTTGCTCGCTGCAATGTCCCCATTCATTAGCCGAGCTCTGTTGCATCCAGGAATTCAGGAGTAATAGAATGAATTTTTGACGTGCTTTGCAGCTTGTTCTGCTTCTGAAGGGCGTATTCCTCACAGGATCACCGTGGGGGCTGGAATATGAGGAACGATGTGTTCATAGGTGGCTGGTTTTGAAGGGCCTATTCATCCATTCAGCCTCATTCGAATCCCTTTCCTCCCCGAGTCCACTGAGAAGAAAAGGGGCCAAATTTATCTCTTCCGTGATGGTTGCTCTGCTCGGTGGGAGCTCTATCGCACCCCTGTGAGTTGAGGGGTTTTTGGTGTGAGTTCCATGTAAATCTTCCTTTTTATCCTCTTTCTTATCGAGGTAGCTGTGAATGCGTAGTAAATTTTGTTGTTGGCCACGAAAGTTGTGGACGATGACATCTCTGTATACATCCAGATCGTCGCAGTAGTTATTTTTTTTTGGCTTTGTGAAACTTTATGAAGTAGACACTTTTGTAGTGGATGCGGTTTAATTCATTCTCGAAGGATGAATGATTTGGGAAAATTTGATGATATACTTCTTCTACGAATTGGGGGAAAAAAACCAATCTTTGAGTATGCAACTTTTGCGAAGTTAAGTGCTATCTATTAACAAGTTATGTTCACACATTCAAGCTTTACGAAGGTGTGAGCTTACAGGGTTAGCGTGTCGTAGAAGTTTTTTAATTTACTCGGTCAGGGGATTATTCGGTCAAGTCGGGTTATGCATTCTTGTGCTCACGATTTCTGCATTCTGATATATCAGACAAGGAACAAAAATTCTGGAAGCGGTGGTGGGCGTTTGACCTCTTACCTAAGTGGAAAGTTTTCCTGTGGAAAATTTGTCATAATGCTCTAGCTGTTACCCATAGTCTCCG
>JBBYHQ010002606.1:0-11682 GCA_038382645.1 Spergularia azorica | reverse complement strand
AAAATACATGAGGAATAGTGGAAAATACTATAGACAATGACGTATAAGCCTTTAATATACTACGTATTAACGTAAATGCCACTGTGGGATGCACTATTCCTCATCCCACCGTTGGAGAAATTTCGGCCCTCAGCTAATTTGTAGCCAAGTGGTAGAAGACTAGAAGTGATGAAGATTCTAGCCTTCTTCCCAAGTTCAATTCTTGTCGACCGCAACTACTACGGCCTCTTTTTGCCGTTGTTTTCTTCTTTTTTGCTAATAAATATTTTTGGTTCTCTTTAATACGTATCTTTAAACATGAGCAAATTTTGCTCAACCATCTCTATAATAAATGCAATAACTTAAGGGCTTGTTCCTTATCAGCGCCGCTTACTTTTTTTTTTTTTTTTTTGGGTCATAAAATTTAGTGACATAATGTATATCAAATTGGTTATTTCGATAGTAGTCCTATGAAAAATGAAAATTGGGAACTAATTAAAGGCTAAAAACCACTTTTTTGTGGTTTCCAAAAACAAGATTTTGGCTCTCAAAAAGACAAAAAACCAAAACTTATACTTACTCCGTCCCCCTTTAAACACCCCGCTCCCTTTTTTACGTGGATTAAGGTGGTGTGATTTCTTTATTATTGTTTGAGTTAATGGGTGGTTTATTTATTATTGTTGAAGATAATGGGTGATTTGTTTATTATTTTTGGAGATAATGAGTGGTTTGTTTATTATTTTTGGAGATAGTGGAGTGTTGATGTGTGGTAAAAATTTACCCTATTTAGTAAGTTTTGAAATGTAGTGTTTAAATAAAGACATCCAAAAAAGGAAAGCGGGGTGTTTAAAGGGGGACGGAGGGAGTATCAAACAGACCCTTATTTCTATCATTGATTACTACGCAATCAATTATTTTTGGAACCAGACAATTGTTTTAGTAGGATGTGGCGGGTAGCTCCCCTAGCTGATTTTGTTGACAAGCTAGTTGTTTGGCGAAACCATATCAGTTGGGCCTAGACCTAGCTGTTTTGACAATTTACATGTTCGGCAAATTTAACTGTTGAAATATTAAAATTACGAGAAAGGAAATTGAGTTATATTTGTAGAAATAGAATCTTAGGCATATGTGGAAAGGATGAAAAATGAACGCTAGTTAAAATAACATTGCATGGAATGCTATTAGACCGCTACATGCTACTTCAAATGCTACATACTGATATGCAAACATCGCCAAACATGAATATTAGCACGTAGCCTTCTACTTTTTAATGTACTACCAAACACGGCCTTAAGCAAACTCCCGTGGGTAGTACATAGGGAGGATGCCCCACCATTGAAATTAAAGAGAAGAGGAGATTTCTTGCTTAGCTTTCCAAACCTGCTTAGTTCAAAAGGATGTTTATAAAACTATAAAAGGTAATTTGTTTTTTCTCTTTTCTCTTCCACCACATACTCGACAAGTGACATAGTACAACTGCTTTGGGATAACGGGGCCTACACAAGCGTTTTGTAATCGTCTTAGTTACGTTATTGGAGGACAATTCAATTGCAACCTACTTGAATTACTTCGTACTTTATCAAACATGATAACATCCGGCTTACCATTTAAGTTGCTCGTAAAAGCTTCCCCGGAGCCCTCCAACAAACATAACAATACAAGTCTTCTTCTCTCGAAAAATTAGTGTCAAACTTAAGTTTCAACTTTTAAGCAATAGCGGGAAACACTTTCCAGATCAAATGTTCGATCTTTGCCAAAAATATCGAAGAACCCGCAAAACTGCAGGCCCCACCCTCCACAAAACCTCTGTACTTCCCAAAATACGCCCTGTTCCTCCAAATTTCAAATTTTCAACTTCTTATAGTCACCACACATTTTAATCCCCTCAACTGATCAAGTATTTGCGAATTTCAATTAACTCAACTGATAAAGTATTCGTCAAATACTCACGACGCCAAAACTCGATTCGAAACCAATTTGCATCACTTCCAAAAAAGAAATGGCTGCTGATCAATCAATAGAATACCCACTTCCAAAATCAGTAGAAAATCTTATAAATTTGATATGTGAAGAACAATGTCAACCTCCACCAGATTTGCATGCAAGAAAAGAACTTGCTTCACTTGGTGAAATTGTGTCGATTGATATTCTTAATCAAATTCGTCGGTCCAAAATCAATAAATCTTTTTCTGGGTTTATTGTATATAAGGTCAAGGATTATAGAGCTAATAATAATGGGGTTTCCAATGGTGGGTTTTCGCCGCCGTCGTCGTTGTCGCCGCAGAAATGGAGCAGCCTTTCTACGCAATTTTCTCGATTTTCTGTCTCCTCTAGCTCTCAAGGTTGTTGGTTACTTTGTAATTTTAATTTTTACTGCATTTTTTTTACTGTATGAATTTATGAAATATGTGATTTTGGTTGTTATGATTATATTGTGGTGTTAGTTTATGTTATTGTTCAATGTGTAGGGAGTAATTCTGTCTCTAGTTCCGGGGTTTCTTCTCAGTGTGGTAAGTTTCTTTGCATACGAGTATGCTAAATGTAACGCTACTTTTCGGCACGTACTTTAAGGTAGCAAAAGAATATTGATCGAATTGAGTAAATTCTATGATTCAGAATAACGACATTCAGTTGATATGTTATTGTCTACTAGTAGATACTATGGTTTAGTTACTTTGAATTAGGTAACATTTGCTCAATTTCATTATGCTTTAATTTGATACTGATGTTACATTTGGTTTGGATCGGAGAGTACGTGTTAATGTTAATTGTGCAAAAGTTGATTTCGTAAAATGTCACATTCCAAGCAATGATGAAGAATTAGAAAGTTGTTCGCTTTATTATTATCGTCAACTGGTTTTAGGATAGAGCCTTCTTTGATTAGGAAGCGAAATTTGTTTCCTGGAGTTGTGGACTTGTGGGTGTGAGTCATGAACGTTCATGATTCCGAGGAGCCTTTCTATGCAATTGTCAAGTACATTTTTGTCTTATGCTTTTATGTCTGTGTTTGATGTAAAGTAAAATTGGTTATATTTCAGGAAGTAATTCTGTTACCAGTTCTGTGATTTCTCCTCAGTATGGTAAGGTTCTTTGCATATTCCATTTTACTTGTTTGAACTTTTAATTTTTCATACATCATACATGTCAATGTTACTTGCAAAAGTCGTAATCTTTATTTACTGCATAATATACGGTTGTTGATGCACAAGTTTATGTATTATTTCTACATGTTGAAGCTGTGCATGTTCATTTCCAAGCCCACCTGTTGGTTATTGTGACCACCCCACTCAATAAGATTTCTAATGTAGTTCCCGAAATTTGTTGCCGGGCTTGCTAAGACTTACATCATCATCTTGCTTAAGTTGAAAATATTTTGTACTGAAATATTGATGTTCATGCTTGAACAAGATTGTGGAGTTTAAGCTGGTAATAAAACATGATCAGGATCACTAAATATGACTGCACAAATGCATGTGGAGACTAGTGTGGATTCATGCCGATTTGTATTGGATGACAGTGCTGTATGTGAATTAGCTTAAACAGATGCTTGTACCATGTGGTCCGAATTCGTTTTATTTTGAACAAAATGCTTGCTGGCTGCACGTCAAGCAATGAATGTCTGATTGATAAAATAGGAATGAAGTTATTTCATCAAGACTAGTTTTTCCAGATTTTTGTTTTCGTGAAAGAAACAGAACAATGTTACTTGGAAAAAGACTTGATTTTGGTTTTTTTCTTCTTCTTGTTTTTAATGTTGGATATAGTTGTAGAAGATGGAGAACCTAGATCCGAGATACCTAGTCCCCAGTTTCTTGCGTTACAAGGATTTGAGTTTAGAAGGCTCTTCTTGATCCTAAGTTACATAGGAAGGTATGTGTTTGCCTCTTCCTTTTGGGGAGATGTTTGAGGCAGCCAAAGGTGATTCAGCTGCTTGACTTTGCAGGAACAAGTTGGAAAATGTGGCCACGGTTGAGGATATCGAGAGTTGGAGAGCGCAAGGGGAACATCTTTCCATGGGAGCATATGAGTCTCTCATTTGGAATAAGTTAGGCCAGCATTTTGTTGGCCAAGCAGATCGATTAAAGGTTGCAAGTCCATTCAAATTCTGATTTCAATGTAGGCAAGGGCGGTTTGTATTTCTGCTATGTGCTTTCTGCATAACTAGGTGGCCGGATGCTTAAGAATCTGTGGCATTAGAGTTTTGTAAAATTGGTCTAGAATCAATGTGGCCCTAGATTGCATGTAGTGTTCCTCATATAGTGTTGTTGCCTCGAAGGTGTACCTGAGTTCAGGTGATTGAATGCTTAGAATCTGTGGCATTAGAGTTTAGTAAAATCAGTGAAATTAACATCAGTGAAATGAAGTTCTTCCATCGATCTAGATTCAATGTGGGCCTAGACTATGTACACTAGTGTTCCTCATATAGGATTGTTTGTACCCTTGAAGGTCTACCTGTGTTCAGCTGCAGGCTCTATATTGTAGTTCACCCTTTTCTATTATAAAACTTAGTATACATGACAAGATATTTTTGTTGGATATGTCAACCTTTTTTAGCTGTAACTGGCTAAATGCTACCCCCGTTTTTTTCTTTTTCTTTTTCTTTTGGTGACTCTAGCTGGGACCTCCTTGTGATCACAGGGAAAACTTTTTATGTCTTGAATCTTGATTTATTTCAGTTCTCCATTCTTTTGCAGTATCGTAATTGGGATTCTAAAACGAAAACCTATTACTATCATTGCCATGTTCATGAAGATGGAAGTTATGCTTTCAAGGTTTGTTTTCTATCTCAGGAGTATGTTTTTTGATTTGTAATCCTGTATTGCCTTCAATTGTGTTGTGAACCTGTAGATCACGAGTTTCGTTTCTAAGATACCCGATGTTTTAAGTCAAGGATAGTATAGACAATTCTATGTGCTTGGATAGTAAAGGCCAGAACTTCATTTCTAAGATACCGATGTGTTTGGAACTTTGGATATAATTGAGATTTGGATTTGGATATACAAATTGGGGGGAGGGGGGGGGGCTCTGCTTCCTTTATAGGTTTCACAGTCTCTGTGCGCACTTTGTATTTCTATGTGCCTTTACTGCATTATGTGGCTTGTGAAATTAGAGTGCTTCTTTCCCGCTCATAACTAGAGTGTATGTGTAATTGTGGATACTGGATACCCGAAATTCTGTCCAGCATGTCCATGCATACATCACTTGATGCATTAGGCCTTCTGATTTAGGTGTTTTGATTGTACATAATACTGTTTCCATGACTTGTTTTTTCAGGGTCCATATCTAAACACAACGACCACTCTACTTCAGAGAGTTTTAAAAGATGAAAATGTCTTGATAGTAAAGTTTGCTGAGGAGAAGGACAGACCGATTGCAAATGGTCCCTCTGAAGTGTCATACCCCAAGTTCCGTAATGTTGCAGAAGAAGGAATTTTTCTTGGACCAAAATGCGATCGCTTCTTTGGTCAGTTAATATAAGCCAAGAACGCCTCCATGATTTTCGTTTGTGTTTCTTCTCTTGCCAAGATTGAACATAAGGACATTTTCATTGTTGCATTTCAATTACCTTCGATGTTCACTTGGCCGTTAAGAGTACCTTCTAAGGTGTACTTCAGTGAATGCTGTGGCTACCACTTACCAGGGGTTAATGTAGAAGGGCTGGGTTCATATAATCCTACCCTCACAGTTTCCAGAACACATGTTTGAATTTCAGAACATGGCTACCTGTTATTAATGACCAAAGAATTTTTTCAAATTTGTATCATTGCTCACTTTGCTTCTTAAAATTGTGTATAGTCAACTTGCATTATTCTTTTCGCGAATTTTCTCAAGTACTGAGTTAAGCGTACTGATGCTGAAATTGAAGTTCTTTCCTTTTTGCTATTTTCATTGTCCTTTCAACAGTTTCGCTTAATCCATGAAGTAACTCGTTTACATTACTTGTGATCAGCTTTTAAAGATGGAGGAAAAGAAATGAAGAAGAAGGATCCAACATCTAGTTCTGTCAAGTGCTATTTTGTTAACCTGGATTCATTTGCACAGTTCCATACCGGAAAACCTGATTCCACTGAAATGTTATCTGCCCATGCCGCAAGGTGTTTCTTTATGCATGTCCACACAGCGTCCAGCCTATCAGCTTATATGGCGAGGTTTGTAATATTGCACGGCTGTTATATGTGAGTTCTTTCAAGCAATTTCTGCTCAGTGTCCTTCATTGCTTTGCAGATTCTCACTTATATTGTCAAAGACTATCAAGTTAGAAGCAGATTTGGATGATGGCGTGTCTGTTGTAGATATTGATGATATCGCTTGCAAGGCAATTCTTTGATTAACCTTTGATTAAAGTTTACATTGTTCCCCTGGCCATCTTAGTTGCCAGTGAACCTTTTAAGAGTTTTCTGCATAATATATAAGTACCTCATTGAATCCTCCTCTCCTTACTTCCTTTTCTTTGATGTCTTTTTTTAGAATGAAGATGGTTCTTTAGTGTATGGTGAAGATGGCAAACTTCAGATACAGACAGATGGAACGGGTTTTATCTCTGAAGATTTGGCTCAGAGATGTCCCAAGAATTGCTTTAAAGGAAGTTTTGCAAATGACGCCAACTTTGAGGTTCTTGCTGATGCCTCATTCCTGTATAAATGGCTGGCATATATAGAGATTTCATTTACATAGCCTTACGAGTGATGTGTTGCTTAAGAAATGTACTAACTTTTCTCAAGCTGCTGTGGGATATGAGCACCACTCTCCTATGTTTTTCAGGGCTGTATGGATGTCAGATTCTGTTGTATGATGGTCCAGAAGTGATCCATGTATGTATAATAACATTGACTCTTTCCAATTGTCCTTCCAGAGATACCGTGATGTTATAAAACTGGTGGACAAATCTCTGGAGAGCATTGTGTTAAATTGTCGCCAATTGGAGCCTGTAAGTGTATTTGAGATCCCTTTTGGGCAGTGCTTGCGATAATTGTCTTTCAGAATATTGTTGAAGGGTTCTTGTATGGAATTTTGCAGCCTTTATTGATTCAGTTTCGTATGTTTTACAATGGACGTGCTGTCAAGGGAACTGTTCTTGTTAATAAACAGGTAATGTATTATTGATTCTGGTGCTTTTTTTGTTGAAGAAATATGCATTGACACCTTTTGACTTATTTAGAGCAATTTGTGGTTTTGCTGCACTTTGTGATAAGCTATTTACAAAAGTCTGGCTTGTTTCTTGTATTGCAGCTTCCAAAGAAAACTATCCAGATTCGGCCTTCTATGGTGAAAGTGAAAAGTGATCCGAAACTATTTGGTGCTCCGACTGTTAACTCTTTTGAAATTGTTACAACCAGGTATTGGTAGCTCTGTCTGTTATTCAGGTTCCTGTATCGTTATCCAGATTTGTTTGTATCGTGGATTTTTGAGTTTTTTGTCCTTATGAGCCTACTTCTGCATATAATTTCGGCCTGGTTGAAGTACATTGTAATACTCATTGACGTATCTGAAATGTTCCTTGTTTTAAAGATTTCTGTTCTAAGCTTGTTAGTATTACTATCTTCTGGTGTGGAAGTCATTGTGGCAAGGTTTTGATTGACCTTTCTGAATCCAGTAACCGACCAAAGAAGCCACATTTTTCAAGATTCTTGATTGCGCTGCTCCATTATGGAGGCGTTCCTAGGCAATTCTTCATGGATATACTTGAAGAAACTATTGCTGATGCAGAAAATGTGCTGTCAAGCCTCCGTGGGGCTCTACGAGGTTAAAGTTTATGTTTTAAGGTTTTACATGAAGTTTGCAGAACATCTGTTTCATTGCTCTTTTGCTTTCTGTGTGAAATATTTTGTCTTCTGATTCCTTAAATTTGTCTGTTTTCTTCTTTGGGTGTGTCCAGTTGCTCTTTTTCATGGAGAAATGGATGATGGCTTTACAGTAGCTAGGATGCTTTTGTCTGGAGTTCCTCTGGAAGAGCCTTACATCCAGTGCCGCCTACCAGGGCTTGCAAAGGAGGAAAAGAAGAGTCTCAAAGAAGGAAGGCTTCCAATTAAGGATAGCTTTTATCTTATGGGCACATCTGACCCTGTTGGCTGCCTTGAAGAGAATGAAGTTTGCATTATCCAGTACGCATTTGCTTTTATTAACTATTTCGCGCATCCAAGAAGCTACATAATCATTCTAGAAAACGTCATTCATGGAGTTAATTAGTAGTAAGTACTACGTTGCTGATATGTTATGGTTTCTGTGCTCCATCTCTGGCAGTGAAAATGGACAAATATCAGGAAATGTACTTGTATATAGAAATCCAGGCATCCATTTTGGGGACATTCGAGTTCTCAAAGCAACTCACCAGAAGGCTTTGGACGATATTGTTGGGAACTCAAAATATGGGATATTTTTCTCGACCAAAGGCCGAAGGTCTTTGGGTGACCAAATGGCTGGTGGTGATTATGATGGCGATATGTATTGGGTATCTAGAAATCCAGAGGTAAGCTAGTTCACAGTGCTATATGTTGCTTGAGTTGATTCTTCTGCATTTCCCGTCTTAAGAGGAAGATTGTATGAGAATTAACCTAGACTTGCAGTGCTGTACGTTTTATAGCAGGATTTACTAAGCATCTTTTAGTAAAGTTAGTATGCTTGCGAAAGGAGTATGATTTTGTGAGGGATACTATTATAGAATCTGCGTTTGAGGATACATTGTTATTCTTTTATTTTTGTTTCTTGAATCTCCAATGGCATATGTGATCATAATTCTTCTATTTCAGCTTTTCAGATATTTTAAACCAAGTGAACCCTGGACACCTACCTGTATTTTGTCGAATGCTAACAACAAGGAGCCAGGCGACTATTCAGCAGACGAGCTGGAGCATGAGCTTTTCAGTTTGTTTTTAGACACAAGGTTTCGGCCAAGGTTACTCACTTTATATCTGACATCTCAGAGTTTAAACTCATTTGTGTCTAATTGTACATTAGGTTTATGCCCCATCTATTTGAGATACTAGAACAATATTTCATCTACTCGCTTGAGTCAGTTGAATGTGATTGTATTTAAAGACAGTCTCTTTATAACGTGAACTTCAATTTCTTGTCACCAATATGATCTAGTTTATGGCTAAACCCTTCCTCGGTGTTAGGTGCTCATGTTGCCTTTGCTTATTTTCAGTCGATCAACAGTTTTGGCAGCTGATAGCTGGCTATGCTACATGGACCGGATGCTAACCTTGGGACATGACTGTGTTGATGAGAGAAGCACAGTGAAGAAAAAGATGCTCCAGTTGGTCGATATATATTATGATGCTCTGGATGCACCTAAAAAGGGTTTAAAGGTATGCTGCTTTGTGCTGTTTGTTAGATAAGTACGGAGAAGTCTAGGGTCCGATATCTTGCCTGGACAATGCTCATGATTATCTCAACAACATTAATCCAATGCCTCAAAGGCCCTCGCCTAAGGCGAGATGGTGTCAGATGTACAGTGCTCTTTGTCATCTAAATAGAAATGGCCAAGGACTCGATTCATTTTGATGTTTAGTAAGCATAAAAATCATGAGCTAATACTTCTAAGAGCCTATTCTTGTTTCCTTCTAAAGAATGTGTCTTCTTCTGCTTCTGTGATATAAATCTCAGTTGACAACTTATTTACCGAATCACTGTCATAGCGTCCCTGTCTACATTGCGTTACAATAACATGTCTGGTCATTGAAATTTCTCATGTCAAATACAGCTATATTTCGAATGCCAGGTTACCTGTGTCTGCAGACTAGGCAGCAACCAGTATACGTCTTTGTATGATTGTATCTTAATGCTTTATCAACAGCAGGACTTAAACGTGCTTGTTTCATCCTGCAGGTGAAAGTTCCAGATGAATTGGTCCCAGAAAAATATCCACATTATATGGGAAGAGGAGATAGCTTCAGTTACAGATCAAAATCTGTTCTGGGAGAAATTTTTGATAGAGCCGGTGAAATAAAGTTGGAGGAATCTTCAATACAAGGTGACTGATGACATAAATATCGAAATTACGTTGTCTACAGCATGATTGTATTAGCTTGAGTATCAGATTTGACGTAAAATTCCACACTTGAAAACGTTTGTTTTTCTACTACAGTCTGGAAGATACCCAACTTTGAAGTTGAAATTCCTGAAGCGCGGTTGCAGTTATGGAAAGATCACTACAATGCATACCGAAATGAGATGCGAGAGGCGTGCTCTTTACACAGCGAAACAAGGAATGAATCTGCTGGAGATGTGATGCAGAAATACAGACAGGTACACACTGTTGTAAATATCCGTTGTAGGACATGTTTTTGATGCAAGCCTCAACCATATGGCCTGTTACTTTCCCTGTCGTGCTCAGATATTATATGGAGCTGATGATTTCGACAAGAGCACTCGATCCTGGGATGACTTACGTCTTGATGCACTAGCAGTGTACCACGTCACATATGATTATGCAATAGAAACAGGGAAAGCCAACTACTGTGGATTTGCTTGGAGAGTGGCTGGTCCGGCATTGTTGAAGGCATTTATTGACGAGCAGGATGAGAAACCGGTAACTTGTTTATTATCGGTACTCCGACAGTTAATCACCTAGAAATAAGGTCGTCAAAATAGTTGTGTATATATATGCACACGGTAAGGTTTCTCTGCTTCTTGTATAGATCATAATTGTCATTTAGTACTCCCTTTTGTGACAGCACATTTTCCGGCACTTGCTGTCACATACGGAGTATAAGATCATAGAGTTGCATTTTGGGGGAGGGGAGCTCCTCTGTGTTTATAATTTGTATAATTTCTTAGTACAACCAACTCGAAGAGTATAGAACATAATTATTAGTTAGTAAAAATCTCAATGATCAGCTAGGTCTATCAGTCTGTGATGCAGGAACGCGTTTGGAATCAGAGATGGGAGTTCTAGGGAAGATTTGCAGGAATGCGTTTGGAATCCTCTTTCTATAACCAAGCAAAACAAAGTAAGAATGCCATACACGTACATGTAATACACTCGGACAGTAAAGAATACAGAAGAGCTAAAATTTGAGCCAGGTATTTTACTCACCATTATTATCAGTAACTTCCACTTTAATATAGATGTCAAAAATCATTATCACTCATGAAATTTCGAGAATCGTCATTCATACTGGTAATGCCAGACAAGTCTGTCAACCAACCTCCCTGTACTGACCTTATTGTCTGTAGTTCTGCCTCAACTTCTTTCATAGTTGGCCTTCTCCTTCCATCTAGAATCAAACATCTTCTCGCGAGATCAGCAACTGCTGTTATCTCCTGTCTTCCGCTTTCCTTAGATAGTTGAGCATCCAGTATGTCATAGAGTTTTGAACTTCCGACATGTGAGGTGAACCATGGGACTATACCCCTGTCATCTTTAGTCGAACGATCAGCAATCTGCCCTGTTAACAGCTCAACCAGCACTACTCCAAAACCGTACACATCACTCTTATCTGTGAATTGCTGTGATTGGAAGTACTCAGGATCAAGATAACCAAACGTACCCATGACTCGAGTTGTTACATGGGTCTGATCAATAGCAACAGACTTTGATATTCCGAAATCTGACAGCTTAGCTCTGTACTTACTGTCCAAGAGAATGTTGGATGCTTTGATATCCCTGTGAAATATAGGTAACAACGACGATGAATGCATGTAAGCGAGGGCATTTGCTATGTCTATAGCAATCTGCAACCGCATTTCCCATGTTAAGGG
>JBBYHQ010002595.1:0-11683 GCA_038382645.1 Spergularia azorica | reverse complement strand
GCCAGGAAGATTCGCAATGTTCTTAGCTTTCAGAAATTTTTGATGTGCCTTAAAAAGCTTCCATGTTTGCAGGTTCAAGGTACATGGTATGTTTTGATCCCTTCCCCCCCCCCCCCCCAAAAAAAAAAAAAAGGTGTCTTGATTGAGTGGGCATGTCTTTGACTTTGCATCACCAGATGAGCATCTATACATGAAGTACTAAAAGGCTGGTAAAAAGTTGTCTAGCATTGCGTTGTTACACCCCTTTATGCCAGCTTTTGTGTTTTGTAAAAGTATTTACTATTTAGACTATAGTGGTGCTTTAAACACGATCAAGTGGCACTTGTTCGTGATTCTAGTCCTTTAGCTACTCATTGTGTTTTGTAGTCTGTAAGCACAGTGCTGATACTTACCATATGTTAGTGCAGGAATCCGGTAGATTACTTGCTGGAGAAAAGGGTTATGGTCGTTTAAATACTTTGCAGAAGATGCTTAGAGCAAGACAGCAGCATATGATTTCTCATGTGTCCTTTCTTTATCCTGTCAAGACCTTGATTGGAGCCACACAGGAGCTTGAACTTGATTCGTTTCCAAATGGCAGAACACCAGGTACTATATGAAGAGGGATGGAAAAGTTTGTTGTCTCTAGGTTTTTATTTTCTTTTTCTTTTTCTTTTTTGGGGCTATAGTGCTTATTGCAAAATTGTTTAAGGTTCTATTATTTTGGATTATGGTTGCCGTTACTCTGACTAGCTGGCAATGGAATCAAGTTGCTTACATCTTTAAGGATTGGATGATCTGTATCTCATTGCTGTCAGAGGGAGTTTTCGAGCGTATATGTGTGAGTGAGAGCCTAATTTGTGTAAATAGAAATAATTAAGAAAATATGAATTGTTGCATAATAGGTTAACATTTTAGGTCCAGATTCATTCATTCTCATGTGATTACGCCTATTGATGTTCCTTCTCACGTGGCATCTATCAGGTTTAGCATGACAACACATCTGGTTGTTAGGATACTGCATACAAACTACTACTAGTATCACTTATCAATTCGTCGAATGTAATATATGGGAATTAGAACATTGAGCAAGGTGAATATCTGAAGTGTCATGCATGGCTAACTCAACCTTCTCTGACTTAACCTTGCCCTTTTGCTTTTGATAGGTTTCCTGTAGTTTAATAGTACTAATGGTGTCACTTTAATTTTTTATATCGTTTCATGAAATTTGCTGATATGTACTTGTGGAAATTCTTTTGTGATATATGCAGCGACTACTGGTGGATCAGTAGACGAAGATAGGAAAAGAAATCCAGGAACCTTGAGTATATCTGGTGTGCAGTTGAGTATGATTCCTTTCACTCAGATGAGTTTCTTCACTGATAAGAAGCAGTTGCAGAAATCTACCACTGCTCTGGGATATGTCGCCCATGTATGTGCCTTTGTCTTTCCAGATTTTGTCTTTGAAGTTTTCTGTTGTCAAAGGCTGATCTGATTTACCTAATTTAGTCCCGACGGGGTTATGCTTCTGTGTATGCGTTCGTAACTTTGTATGTGCTTTTAATTCCATTTGCTATGACTTTTGTTGTCCGGTTGTGCCCTTGTATGTTATGTGCTGACCCTTGGATTTGTCATATCTCCTACCTAAAACTGGCAATTAGACATCATCTCCGCTCCTCCCTCCCCCCCTTTTCAGAAAATGATAAAGCTTCATAACGTTCAATGATGTTAATATGTTTAAGAGATGTTTTGCAGGCCATCTCACTCATAGCCTCATATCTGAATGTTCCTTTACGTTACCCTCTGCGTTTGGGTGGTTCTCACTCGTATATCAAGGACTGTGCCCCTTTATTTGAGCCATCATCGTCAGGTTCTTCCTCAACTGCCTTAGTCTATGCAAAGAAGAAGTGTTTAGAGTTTCCTCTTTTTCCAGACGGGCAAGATGCAACCCGAGCAGTTTATGCTATTTTTTTGTTAAATAAGGTATGCTTTTCTTACTCATGGCTTGTCGCCTTAAGTTATGCTGAAGTTTGATTGATAATGGAACTTGTAGTGTTCGACCTCATCTGGTAGCAACTTAAATCAATGTCTGGCTTACAGTAAGTTTTGGTCGATATTCGGTATAAAGCTTTATTGTAGTTGCCTGACTGCTCCAAGTTATAAATGTTTATATGTGCTCCAAGAAAGAGTCAGTAGTTTTTTGCGATGTTTTGACATGGGATACTTGACTGACTTGTAAATTTCCTCTTTGTGATTCCGTTTCTTCATCTTCTTTACTCGGTTCTAATCCTTTTTCGCCCTCCTGTTTTGTCCACTGCAGGACATTGAACAGTTATTGAATTATGTTGGTGTTGAGAGCCTAGGGCCCCGGCATGTTTTAGCGAATCTGAAGGAGCTCTTTAGAACCATACTATCTCCAGAATTTGTAGAGAAAGGAACAACGCTATGAATCTTCCCCAGAGCTAAGTATAGGTCCTGTAAATGATTTTTTTGATTATATTCTTACTAGGGGTGCCATCTTTTTACTCACTCAAGCACCTTGACGAATGTGGAAAATCGAGATGTGTATTAGCTGTCCTTGAGACCGCATTTGTTTAGCTCTCACCATGAATACACGAGCTATTACCTACTAATACCCGCATTCTTGTCACTATTATCCGTCCTTTTAGGCTAGTTTCGTAGGTCTTTTGCTGTATTAATTCTGTAATACGAGCGACTAGGAGAAAAAACAACATTTTCATGATTCTTGACTAGTGATGAACTGATGCTGTTGCCATCAAATTCATAGCCTGATGTAAACCTGTACATTATCGAATTTCACAAGAGTTAGAAGGAGATTGCATTTTTCACTATGTTGGTATCTGTTGCATGCTACTCCGTATATATCAGATTGACGTCCTTGTTAGTTGACTCTTGAGTCTTGGCTACTACAGTACATCAGTGAAAAGGACCTTACAATTGCCGAACATGTTTATTATATACCGAGATTAACAAAGTGGTGATTAATTAGTTTGTAAATCTGATAAATGTGTCACAATTCAGTGTGAATCAACAAGCAGTTAAAAAAATGACGAGATATTCATCAATTCTATGATTTCTGCGTTACATACATTGTGGAGTGTTTGTCGATTCTCATCGGTAATTTTGCTATCATTTGACATGGGATACTTGTAAATTTGTGACTCCGCTTCCTCATCTTTCTTACTTGGTGCTAAATGCTAATTATTGTAAACTTCTCTATGTTGATGTTGGCATGTTGCTATCATATTCATAGCCTGGTCTGATGCAAAACTGTACATTACCAAAAGATTTTTAAAGGAGCTTGTAGTTCACATTATGTTGCAGTCTGTTGCATTGCTGTTAGGATTTTACCTCTGAGGGAAGATCAGAATTCAGAGTGGGAGTCCTTGTTGGTTGACCCTTGACTATGTCAGTGCATCAGTGAAACCGACGTCAATTGTCCTAGATATCTTGACTGTCACGACATTTACGGTTATAGTTGCCGAACATGTTTATTACACAAATGATCGATATATCTACTTCACTACTTGGAGACCTTTTCATCGACAAATACTCGTTCTATCCTACATGTTATCAAATCACGGTACTTGAAATGCTAACCGCTAGTCCGCTATCAAACAGCTACCATTACCGAACAGACCCGCGAAGATCCAAATGATGTGTACCTCAAATTTTGTGTATTAATTTCTTCCTTGCCAGACTACCAGTGTAATGGACGACAGACATAATAAGTGAGTAGTAATTTACTGCACATTTTACCTAACCATTCATCATCACCTTCTCCCACGTTTTCTGCTCTCTCCTCCATTTATTCACCTTCATTTCATATATTTATTACTCCTTATTTATACCAGCTCTTTTCCACTTCCTCTCTTTTTTACCTGAAACTGTAAATACAAAGGTTACAATTACAAGTGAGAAAAGGCAAGCAATGGGTAGTAATGAGGAAGTTATCAATAATAATACGAGTAATCAGCAAGGTCAGAAAGTAGCCATCAAATTTACCAATAATAAGGTAAAAATTCTTCTTCTACTAAATTTTTGTTCAACTCTGAATTTTTACCATTACTCGTCATACATAGCATAATTTTTTTTGCATGTTGAAATGATTGCATACACTAGCACATGCATGCACATCTAGGGATCTACTACATTGAATCAATAGTAACGTTCGTGTTTGCTTTACGTCTAGGTTCTTATAATATCTTTTACTGAAATCGACTCTTTTAATATGGGGTGACGATTTTTACACTCCCGTAAGAAATAATTAGTCCATGATTGACAAAATTGCAGGATGGAGGCACCTTTTACTGCACAGTGAAGACGAATATATCATTTCGAAGAGTTATGAAAACTTACACAGATTATCACGGATTGCAAGAGGGCTCTGTTCGTTTTATCTATGAAGGCTCTAAAATTCTTCCTAATCTCACCCCTGAAGATGTATGTCCTTTTTTTTTTTTTTACCTTAATCTTCAATTTTAATTTAACTTGTACAACTATATTCACCTCTTTTGTCGACTGTTACTTGTTAATTTGTTATAGACCTTTGAATTTAGAAATCTTTGTTTCACTATCGTTTTCTCGATATTTACAACTTTTTAATTGGTTGCTTATGTGGTTTCATATTAAGATTCGATCTTAATTCATTTTGGAACTAGAACTTTGTTGTTGTTGTTGTCGAATTACTTTTATACGATAAATTTATGGCATGTATGAATATTGAAAATTTTAGTACATGACTACATCTACATGTTGATATATGCTAAAGCTTCGTCCACAACACTTTCGACACATGATGTGATGATGCAATTATGATGGTATGCATATACACATCGATCCATTTGAAAAATAAAATGGCATAGGAATTAGATAAACAAGGATGTGATGATTCTTGCATGCAGTCAAGTTGGTCACACATTTCATGACACTAACGAGTGTAAAAATCGCTATCCTAGCTTTTATTTTACTATCAATAATGCAATTTGCATGTGGGGTAAATATTGTGAATTTTTACTGTAGATGAATGATTGGAATGCAGATAAATTTCCCAGATGGTGGTGAAGTTGATGTCATGGCCGAGGTGAGTGGAGGTGGCCGGTTGCGCTTGTGGCGGACTCGGAATTCATCTCTCTAAGAGCTTCTAGGCCTTAGTTATT
The DNA here is from genome assembly GCA_038382645.1 of Spergularia azorica. Taxonomy (NCBI): domain Eukaryota; kingdom Viridiplantae; phylum Streptophyta; class Magnoliopsida; order Caryophyllales; family Caryophyllaceae; genus Spergularia; species Spergularia azorica. The sequence goes on along the minus strand of JBBYHQ010002595.1, from coordinate 6,524 downwards.
CTTCCTTTGTGAAACTTGCTAGCCTTCTTTTTTTTTTTAACCACCAGAATTACTAGTCAAAATTGGTAATTAACCTGGATAGGAAATGTCAAATTATCAGCTAGCTAGTGTGTTAGTAGGAATGTGTTAGTGTTAAGAAATGTAGCAGTATGATGTACGCAACAAATGTCATTTGTCAAAACCCGTAACCCACCCGCTCGACTCGTTTTACAAGTCTACATGTAATGCATGATTTTTGCATTTTCTGTTGAAAAAGATTGAAATGTAAAGGGAAGAGCACAGGCTGTTTTGCTGGGTGCTTTAAATTGTTATGCAGAATTTTATGGTCCAATTGTATAAAAATGCTGATTTATGATGTACTTTTTGAATTAATTCTATTGTACTAGTACAGATTCTATGCTTTTTCCTTCAAGCAAGCGATCCTACTCTGATGACTCCTGATGTTATATGATCCACATCAATCTTTGGTACAAATAATTTTGTCCAGCATTTGGTTTTTTTTTTTTTGGTTACAAGTCCAGCATTTGGTTAAAACATGAGAAACCCGTGTATCGGACTATCGGTGTATGTACGGCATGTGCCATCGGTAGGTCTACGTGTGTAAAGATTTGAAATTCGGGATAGCAAAACATAGATAAATTGATAGGCTGACATGTTTAAGGAGCATTCTCATCATTGAACTCTCAAGCACAATCGAACTCTTGCTTGTCTCATGAGCATGACATGATACTATAAAGATAGTGATTTTTAGACCTCCAGTATTCATTTACGTACGGTACCCTTCATAAGAGCATCGAGTTCTTCTTTACGCTCCTCCTCTATATGTAAAAATCGAGATAAAAGGCGTAGTTTTCGTGATATAGGGTCATTTCACCGGAATACTAACTAATAGCATACTAATTCCAATACATCCCATAAACGAGCCGTTACATGACTGACTTAATAAACAAGCCGTTACAACAACTTTAAGTACTGTGGCCTTGTGGCGTGACAAGATCTTGTTACCAGAATACATGCATATTTGATTGTTTTCTGAGAGTGAGACCAAGGGTTAGAACAACAATTTAAGCCATCTTATAAGGAGGTTGACAAGCCCAAAACTGGACCAGTCCGGACACGAAATCTAAACGAAAGCGGGTCGGTTAAGCCTAGTTCAACTAGTTAGGCTAGGTTTTGGATTGTACCTATTACGGAGTAGTACTTATCTTTTTATTACTCGTATTATTTTCCGATTATTTACAATGAAAAGTAAAAAAAAAATATATAAAACTTGTCAAAGGAGTATATTGGTCCACTTCGGTTGACTAGAGAAACCGGAACCATAATGTTGTTGGGCCGAAAAATGGAACCATAATCCAACCGGTCTGATTTTTAATTCGGACCGAAAAATCCTGTTTTGGTCCACCTTCCGGTCAAGACATGAAATGCACAGCCCTTTGCGGCAACATGTAGAAGCTCGATATATAGTAGCTTGTTGTGGTATGGTTAAAAATTGGAATTCAGTGAAAGAAAGAAAGCATGCATGATAGTAGCATCCATATAGACGTACCAATACCATGAATTATCTATGGCTTTATTTCAATAATTTCACAAAATTGAGAAACAAAATTCTGTCATATTCTAGAATTTGTAATTGGAAAACACTTTTCTTTGGTCACATCTAAACCATTTGATGTTTAATTGGCTGCATTATTTCACATCTTGGTGATGGTCATCTCCATTTCCATAATAGGTTATACTCCTAAATCCTAAATTCGTAGTGCCCCTGCTTGGCCTTTCACAATATTTGTACAAAAACAATTCAAATATTCAAGCGTAACGTAGTCATAGACATTAATTAGACTCATAGCCTTGTAGAGTTGGTAGCAAAACATGTACCGTAAGTAAGTGAAATCCTCTAGACCTCCGGCATAAACGTATCACAAGGGTAATACTAACGTCACAATAGACTCGGTCTAGCTGAAATAGTCCATATATCTAACATGATATAATGACAAGCTCATCGATCATATACATGCATTCTTACTATCTCCATTTTCGCACTTTCGTATACTTTAGAGAAAGATGTTTCTTTAAAAGAAAAGTAAATAAATTGTTTTATTATTACATAAGAGTGCAAAAAAGTAAAACTACCCTAAACTTTTCACAATACACTTAACTATTTATAGTAATATTCTCCATCACATTTATTTTCTTGAGTGTGTGAAGGTGAAGCTACCCATCAACCCATACATTGATACTAACATAGCAGTAGTAATAAATTGATCTTTGTGTAGTAAAATTTGATCTTCAGAGCTTGGAAAAAAAATGGCAGAAAATGCAGAAAATATTAGTAGTGCAAACAGTGATGGATCCAACAAAAAAGAGCAGAGCAAAACTACTCAAGAGGAGGATTCTAGATATGTGTTCATCAAGTTTGTTGACCAGGTTTTCATTTTCTCTTCTCAATCCTTTTTTTTTTTTGTTATATTCATAAATTCTTACATGAATCCAAAGGTAGTTAAAAACTTGTGAAAATTGTCTAGCTTTTTTAGTAATTCAGATTTATAGGTACGTAAAAGTGATAAAATCGCGTACATTTAGACCTTATGTTGGTAGAAATTTTCACTATGAACTTGTTTCGTGTTATTTTTTAACTATGAGCTTGTTTTATGCTAGCTTCCCACCTATAATGGACGGGTCGCTTTTAGTGGTTCTTGTTATTCCGTGGCATATGTTTGTTTTCTTGTAATAATTTGTATAGTTCCGGTGAAGATTGTTACTATGAGCATGTTTCGAATATCGCTACCCACCATATTCCTATGGAAGTATGGATTGTTCTTGTTCAATGGCATGGTGAAATTTGTACCTTTTTTTACCCATATCATACCCCCCTAGCAAATGTGATTTGTGAAGTTTCATGTCACATCTAAGCATAAAAATAGTCATCATTTTTTGCATACATTTGAGATAGGTAGGGGCAAATTTGTGCAAATTATCCAAAGGCAAGACTTTTATTTGTTGTCTGTTTTGGCTCGGTTTGTTGTTTGTTATTCATATACATTATCGATCTTTAAACATGTACGATTGTGGAAGTACCCATCATCGGAACTTAAATTAGTACGAAAATTTATGAAAATGCAGAAGGGGAATTTTCTGACTCTGAGAGTAGGGAGAAATGCAACATTGGGTGCAGCATTTGATACCTATTGCAAGTCCAAAAACTTGGAAGCTGCTACATTCATGCACAATGGCACTCGTCTCTCTCCTAACCTCACTCCTATTGAAGTATGTCCTTCCCTCTTTCCCTTAATAAGTACTGTATTATGATTGCTAGTATATATTTGAATTTTTCGCCAAAAGTTTAATTTTACGCTCTTATAATTGATTCACAATTTCACAAGTTACAATAGTCAAAAGTGTTATTTAGATCTTAGGAACGATTATATATGTTGGTCTCCACTAATATTGCAAAATTGGATATAGATAGTAAAAATCACGTCAAATTTAGACAAAGTGAAAGAACGTTTATAGTCGTGAACACGTGATATTTATCATAAATGATATTACTATGGACCATGATTAAGGGTGTTGGATGGTTTTATGAACATGGTTTTTGTTACTTTTGCAAGTTCATATAGTAGTATAAAACTAATATTGCTGTGATGATGGAATTGCAGATGAATTTCCGAAATGCAGAGCAGATTGACGTCTTCGGGACTTGGGGTGGTGGTTAATGTTAGGACTAGCATCGATCCAAGACCGGACTGGACCCAACCGGATTGGATACAAGTCGAAATTGGGGTTAAGACTCAAGATTGGTTTGACAGCAAAGAAGAGAAAAATGAACCACCTAAGTTATCATGGCAGTAGTTGGACTATTTAGATGTTGTAATAAATTTACCTTTGAATTCTATGTCCTGAAATTGACAGGAACAACAATTATGTACTCCTACATTGGATGCCTTTGCCACCCAAATCAGTAATGTAGTACTAGCTGAATATCGTTACGACTAATTTTGGTATCATCTTTTCACATGCATCTTAATTTCCCCTATTGAGCGTCTTACACAATCTCCCACTGATGGCTATCATTGCCAAGACTCAGTATGGCCAATGATCAATAGTCGATATGGAGATATTTACCATTTCTTAAATTCTTTAGACACTCCTCATGTTAGTCAAGTTATCGAGAGTATAAAGATCGCTACCTATGAAATAAGGTCGCGTGCTGTGGGGGCATTGTACAAGATAAAACATTAAAACAGTGACAGTCACATTGGAGATGCCTGAATTTGTCTACATCTTCACTTCTAAGTTCAAATTAGCATAGTTTTAGTACAGAATTCTTAGACAGTCTAAAAGAATGAGTGAGAATTATAACCCTACTAACCTAACATGATTTTAATCTTAGGGGATCTGATGGGAAATTGGGACTGGTCATCATTAGATTTTAACTCCTAAGCTTTTCCGAGACTATGAAAACAAGATTAAAAAAGATGATTCCACATCGGAGACCTCCAAGTTCTGAACAAAATTGTGACAGCCCTTTCTGTCTCGATTCCAGCCTTCACTCGGTTCTTTGTCCGAGTTTTTGTCAGAAAACAGCAAGTGAAGAGACCAGTATGATCAGCATCACAAGTAGGGTTCTAGCAACTGATTGGCCTTGGGCAGATGATGAGTCGCTTGTTACGGGAATTGGAGGTCCCATGCTGTTAGGGTTGAAACTCGATCCACCTCCAATGGTTCCGGAAGAGGTAGTTGAAGGGGTCAGTGGTGATCCTATACCATAAGGCGATGTGGTTCCATAAGGTGAAGTTGTTGTAGGTGTTGAGCTTCCTACAGAAGTTACACTTCCTGCAGTGCTGTGGATGCCAAAAAAATACACACTGCGTCAGTATTTTTGATGCAATGACATTCTCAGAACAGTTTCCTGGACACTAATTAAACAGCTCAGGCACAGCATTTGCTAACACAGTCACAAACAAATGCAATTAACTCGAGTCATGACTAGTCGACTACTCATGAGTCGTGATTAGGACACAAGATGAGTCACATTAGTCAAGCTATATATATTGTACCACAATCGAATTACATGTCTACACTCTACACCTGATAAAGATCAGCTTCTATGAACATGTTACAAACTCGCTATCACTGGTCGTCAGTAAGCCTAACAGATGATTCCTAGAATGTTACTGACAATTGACGAAAGTTTATACCTATCCTTAGCAAGTTAGCAGGGCAATGGGTTCAGTCGCGGAACAGATCAAAATAAACCAGTTCTGGACTTAATAAGCTCGATCAAACCCTTGATTCGTTTTATAGACCTTTAAGCTCAGTTGTTCAGCTTCGGTACCAAATAACTGGTACTCGATAAAAAAAGAGACAAAGAACATTGAAATTTTGATTTTGGAACTCTACAACCCCTAGAACCTAGAGGGCCTTCAATTTCTTCTAATGGCACAAATCAAACAGTAACCATTTTGACTTGAACATTAGTCACCCCAAACTCAGCTTCGTCTAACATTCACATTTCAAGTTCAGCCTTAGCCTGGATACTGTTGGTGCAAAAACATGGGACATGGATTAAATTAGGAATAACCGACTTCTACCGGCGAGTACGAACTCTTCCCTTAAAACTATTTCGCCCCCATAGAGTGCACCGGGGAGGATCGAATGTCTCAGGGATACTACGAAGTCGTCTCAAACGTCGTTAGCACTATAACAACATAAGAGCCCTACTGTATCATGAGATGGTTTTCTTGTGGGAATATCAAAAACATACTCTCTATGTTTTCCTTATCATTTTCTCCATCATTTCATATGACAATGTGAGTATGTGACATCCTATTTATAGAGGAGTCACCCCCTTACATTGGTGTCCCTTTACATTAAATCATTACCATTGATTTAATGTATGGTTAAGATGAAGTTAGTTATAAAACTAACTCCCAATATTATCCAAAATAATTAATGTAATTAACTAATTCCATAATATTGACCCTCTTATATCATAAGGACATACACTTCCTTATACACACCAATGTGGTTCAATTAGACCACATACATTGCTTGGAAATATCCAACAATCCCCCACCATTTCCGAGCAATACTTAAACTCCAATCTTATGCATAAATAGAGGTGTCTTGCGATTGAACCTCTACATTAGTGAAATGGTCTCTAAATAGTTAGGATGGCATGGTAGACTAAGCTTTGAACCAGCCGGTCCTCTCTTACTACTTATTTCCAAGTCACACACAAGATACTTTATCCCCAATACATGTAGATAATTCCGACACTTTTATGGCCTTGCGTCCCGTATCCATTTTAATGAGCATTTAGAAGTCTTGCCCAATAAGACTCCCTAAAGCGGCCTCACTTTATAACTCACATAGGTAGACCTTTTAACATACTCCCATGTAGTAACTAACGGTATATATAGTATTGAAGTATAAGACCATTGTGGGTGCCCTAACCATCAGTCTAGACTTTTGGCTCAGTTGGTTATCTAACATGGTATCAGAGCCTCAGCGATCCTGAG
>JBBYHQ010002551.1:0-11686 GCA_038382645.1 Spergularia azorica | reverse complement strand
GTCGCTCGCGAGCTTTTCGAGTCGAGCAGGGCCTTGCTCAACTCGGCTCATTAAGCTCTCGAGTCGAGGAAAAAAAAGCTCACTCGAGTCGAGCTTTGACCGAGTAGCTCACGAGTTTACCCTGCTCATTAACACCCCTAGTCTGGTAAAGCATGGATACGATAATTGTATCGTATTTTCATATTACCTTAGATGGATTCATATTTTTATTTTCATATTTACGAGGTATAATCAACACGACTTTGTTTTGTGTTCGTGGAAACTACAATGGCGAGCGTGTCTGATAATACATGATCCACCTTCGAAACTTGTTGGATAAGAAAAATCCGTAAACTAAACATCGGATGGAGTAGGTGACGACTGAGAGATTCACACTCACCAAGGACTACACACATTTGATTAGCAACTATTACCAAAAACACGCAATTAGCAACAAAATCCAGCACCCACGAAACAAAGAACAACCTAAAGATCATTGGATAATCAAACCGATCCACGATAGCTTGACAATTTATAGATCGACAACTAGAGATATCATGTCGAATATCAGGGGCCAGGGATGAAGAATTGATGATGGATTAAAATTTGGATGAACAGCTCTGCTGATATAAAACCATTCCGAAATATCACTTTCACGAGTAATCGATTACAAAACTAAGGGACACAGCACAAGAAAAAACAAAATCTCTAGATGAATAAAGCATCCCGAAGTGAAAGACTCAAGAACATGACAAAGCCCTATGCGACTTGGACACTAGGTTTGAGTATTTGGACGCCTTAGATCTTGTTGAAGGCAACGATGTCACAACTCTGGATGTATTCGTTGGCTGGCTCGACTGTGAGGTAGTCTTCAATGAGGTTGTCAACTGATACAAGATCATCGATGATGGTCATCATGATATGCAGCTTCTTAATACCATATCCAACGGGAACCAATTTCGCTGTAGAAATATCACAAGAGGATTATTAAGGTCAAACAACAATAAAACACAGGTGATATACAGGTGACAAAGACTAAGATGCAAGAAAAGTTCATCATACATGCTCCCCATGTGAGGCCTTCCATCTGAATACTGCGAACTGTCTCTTCCAACTTCACCATGTCGGTCTCGTCATCCCATGGCTTCACATCCATAAGAATGGAGGATTTTCCAACTGAAGTGAAAGGTCAATAGAGTCAATACATGATGCAGTATATAACAATCGAACAGATAATTCATTAGACAACACTTAACACAGTTCAATTAAGTGGAGTAGAAAAGTGGAATCTTACTGGGCTTAGGTTTGGCAGATTTCTTTTTTGCTGCCTCTCTGGCTTCTGCAGCCTTCTGGTCTTCCTCAGTCTCATCGCCAAAGAGATCCAAATCATCATCATCATCATCGGCGGCAGCAGCCTTCTGGAAAATTTAATGAAAATGTTGTCAAAATCACATAGCCTTGCAAGCATGCAATGAAGGGGATAATACAGCGACTTATTGCAGAATTAAGTTTCTCTGATCACAGTATAACTGCAACTTTAATACCAAGATCGCAATTGACACTCATCCTATCGTATTGGCTGTTGTTGGAGATACAAAGGTTTCTAAGAGGGATATTTTCGAGAAAACAAGAAGCATGTAAGTTAGCATATAGAAACTAAAACATGAAAATCAAGCACAATCGTAAAAACACAAGCAGTATAATATTAACTCCAATATACCAGCTCTTAACTATGACCTTGAAATTCAAAGAAAAAGTGCAATGGACTATGCAAGCATGATGAGGACGTATAAAACAATTCAAAAAGCTAACCTTTTCCTCCACAGCGGGAGCGGGGGCAGAAGAAGCAGAAGCTTGGCTTGAAAACCTCACACCCGCAGCTTGACCAGGGAAACTGCAGCAAGATACAGAACCATTGAGAAACAAAATTCTCTCGAGCACGCCAATGTAAGGAAGTTAAGATCAATGACGAAAACTAAGATCCAACCAGTCACATACCTTGCAGATAGCTGCTCTGATACACTTGCGTACCACTTGGATGCATTAGGATAAGCATCAGTAGGCTTCTCTACTGCACCATAAACCTTGATATCATCCTTGGTAAGTGCATCCCTGCAAGATGAAGTAACAAATAACAATTAGCACATCTTTGATACTCAGTTTCGATGATTCTATGTTATTCGTTGATTCTTATAACCTTGAACATTCATTCCTCGAAATTAAAAACAAAAATCCCTATCAAAAGCTTAAAATCTAGTCGAGCAGACACATCCCTAGAAAGAACGAATACAAGTCCCCAATTTTTAGCATCTTGCAACTAATTTACGCCACGACATTTCAATGCGATTAGTTTTAGAGCTAAAAATCAGGCCTAGATATCAATCACATAAACAAAAAAAAGATGCCATCTTGAAAATTGCTTCAAAAGCTAAAAATCGAATCGATTATTAACCAAGTAAATTTGAGGCATAGTGTACAAAGCTCAATCAAATTCCCTAATCCTTATACCCAACCGGCCCCAAAAATCGATTATTAAAACCAATGTTCCCATGCACTCAGTGCATCAAATCGAGGCACAAAAACAGAGTTAATTGCGGACTGATTAATCAAGTGAACAACAAAATCCAAACTTTTCACAGTTTTGGGCTTTTAAACTAAAATTATCAGCTCAAGATACTTCAAATCTACACAATAATAGACAATAAACACAGATTCAATTCAAATTTTGAGCTCAAAAGATCAAATTGCTCTACACCCAACGGATCAATTGGATATCAATCAATTCGTATAATCGTATTGTACAAGCCAACATAAAGATCATCATATTCATAATCACCACTAATTAAAGGGTCTAAAAGATACTAAAACAACATAAAGGTACAAACTTTATACAATTTAATCCCCAAATCATACAAATTTAGTATAAAGGTCCAAACTTTATACAACTTAATCCCCAAAATCATACTAATTCAACATAAAGGTGCAAACTTTATACAATTTAATCCCCAAATCATACTAATTCAACTACCAATTCAATCAAATTAATCAATCAAATGATGAGATTAAAAAAAAAAATACCCAGAAACGTAAGATTTGCCGGAGAGGTGTTCTTCGAGGGTTTTGAGACCAGATTCAGTGTGAAGATCCTTGAAAACCGCCATTGATGTTGGATTTGAAGCTTTGGAAATCGATGGAGAGAGAGAGAAGACGAGTGTATGAGGCGGATGAGAGAGAAAGAGAAGGTGAGTGTGTTGAGATTTTTGGGGGTTTTATATATCTTTTACCCAAAAACCCTAAACAAAATTAGTCCCGAGTCCGGATATTCCCTTCTTTTCTACCCCGATTCGGTCATGGTCTCATGGACAAACAAGCCAACAGTGAAACATGGACTCAATGTTCTACTAGTTCAAGTTCGACTCACGTAACTTGTACTCCGTAAGTCGTAACTCATAAGTATGAGAACGAGTTTGGATGTGTGTTTTACTAGTTCAAGTTTGGTTCGCGTAAATTGTAATATAAGTCGTAAGTACGAGTAGAATATTTATTGGCTAAATTTGTGTTACTCGTTTATTTAGGGACTCTAGAAGCTGTTATTTTTTGTTTGGGCAAACTTTTCGTTCTTGTCTCCATAAACAGTTCCCCATTTTGATTATGGTATCGATATTGGTACAGTTTTTTCTTTTTTTACAGCTAGAAAGAAAAATAGCATTAGAGCTAAAAGCTATCAAATGAATTTCTAAGTTATATGTTATATAGTCAGTATGTCGTAAAACTGAGTCGGCATTACAAATATCATGAGGATTGTTGCATATTAACTAAAAGAAATCGGTTCAATTCGAATGATCGGTTAAAGTTCTGGTCGATGACACTAGCCACACACTAATCTTGATGTCATTTGTCGCCTACCTCTCTTATTGAATGTTATCTTGGGGCGCGACTTCAGATGGGGTATCTATGTAAGAGTTAACGTTTGGGAGTTAAAGTTTGAGTTAGAAAATACCGCATTATTTTTGAGCAAGTTATCAAATTAGAATGATGAGTATAATATGACTCATCATTCTATTTTGATGTGATGTAATTTGGAAGAGTATGATTGAATCTCATCTAAATTATTAAAGTATATATCAACTGAATTTAAGTGAATTAACCCCAACAATAACACTAGATTCAACGATGTTATTATAATTGATATGAATTGATTTGATTTGATTGATTCTAATTTGATCTGTTTCAATGTGATCTACTTTAAATAAATCTTTTTTTTTTTTAGGGTCTACTTTAAATAAATCTTAGCATCCCGGTTTCAACGAAATTTTCACTCAGATGTTTCATGGACCATGGGCCCGTAAAATCAATGTTTCGATCGAATGGCTTGCAGCGAACCCTAAACCCATATTTGATCCAACTCTTTTCGTATAATATAACACATGACACACATGTACATATTCGATTCACATACCACTTTTTTTCTTCTTCATTCATTGACTCATTCATGCATCAATTAGCTCAACTTTATAATTTCTCTTCATATTAATTATTAATCCTTCATTTCTATCCATAATTTATTTCTTCATTTATCAATATGAAGAAATCTTGTGATACCGATCTTAATTTGGCAAAAATCAACTCTAATTTCGAAACCAAGCTCAAATTAGACCAAGTATGGTAGATCATGATTTTGTTGAACTTAGAGATGCTAGTGTTCGAATTGAGGAAGAATTACAAGAACATGCGCCACCACCGCAGCAACCACTACCGCCGGCCGAGGTGAATTTACGGATTTGCCCTTCCTGTAACAAGAGTTTTCCGAACGGGAAAACCCTAGGAGGTCACATGAGGGTGCACAGGTACGTATCTTGTGCACGCGATGTCAACCGCTGGCCAAGGAAAAATTAAACCTCGCTCGACGGCTTGACGTACGTGGCCACCACCGTAGCTAGGCTCGCCAATTCGCCATCAAGCTCAAGCTTATCAAGCCAAGAATTAAGCTTAACAATCTCTAAGAATAAAATTTTATTTGGTCATTTCAGTTCGATTTTATGAATTATGTAAGTTGATTTATAGTTCCAACTTGCTACATATTACTCTCAATTTATAAAAAGTGATGGATTCCCAATGAGACCCGTTATGATACAACTCAAAAACAGTCATTTCACTTCGGAAGCAATGAACCCTGTCTTTAAGTTAGCAAAAACACACCCGTTAATTCAGATCAATTCAGATGCTATACAAATCGGGTCGTAATAGTCTTCAAACCTAATCAACCAATTTTTATCACGATTATAAGACTAGTTTTTCGAAAACCACCCCTTTTGATAAAATGGTGAGATAAAGAAAACAAGATGGATTGAAACAACTTTGCAAATCCACCCATAAACCTTCACAAACTTCCATAATAAAAGCTTCACTCAACCAATCATATCGAAACCTTATAACCTTGTACTTCAAAAAAAAAAAAAAATTAAAAAAATATAAAACCAAAGTCTTCGTCCACCCCATTCCACCATTCATATACCATTTTTGATTTCATTTCTCAAGGAAACAATATCTTTTCTTATGGGATAATACCAATATTTTAATTATATTAATTTTATTCGAAAATTAGATTAGAAAAAAAATATATATCACATGGATTTCATTTCTCTTCACTTACTTTCTACGTTTAGTTTAATTCTTCACTATACTATTACTATACCATACCACTTCTCTAAAATAAATACACACATTTAATTAATTTATCCCACTACTAATAATCCACTTATAATTATTTTGTCACACACAATTTATATTATATAGTCTCCTCATTCATTATTTTTCATTCATATTCATATTCATATTAATACTCTCTTAGCCTAAGAATCCTAAAAGCCGCTCTCCACTCTTTTCTTCACCCTTTTACCCTACCTCAGCTCCTCTTCCTCTTTCTCCATTCTCTGATCTCTCTCTCTTTTTTCTTAATTTTTTTAATTAATTAGCTTGTATTTGTTGTTCTTGATTCATCAATGGAGGAGGGTTCTTCTGTGATTAATCCCAAGCTTGTGAAATCGAAATCTTCTAGCACAAGCTTAAAGATCAAGCTCAAACTACATGGACATGAGCATGGATTCCTCCTCAAATCATCATCATCAGCTTCAAAGAAACAAAAAGTTGTAGATTTTGATCAAGATGTTGATGATGATGATGAGCTTGAAGAAGGTGAGATTCGAGCAGATGTAGAAGATGATGTTGAAGATGAAGATGAAGATTCGTCGCCACCTCGAACACCATCACCTCCACCACCTCCACCACCACCAGCTGCTGATGCTGATGTTGATATGGAGGAGGTAGAGGAAGAGGAGGAGGTAGAGGAAGAAGATGGAGATGAAGGCGGCGACGGCGACGGCGACGAAGAAGAAGAAGCTGTGGTGGGTATCGGATCAAGGATCTGTATTCACTGTGACAAGGTTTTTAAGAATGGGAAAGCCCTAGGAGGTCACATGAGGGTCCACAAGCCGCCACCCACCAAAAAAACCACCACCGACGCCGCCGTAGATGGGTGTTCGCCACCGAGCTCAGCCAAGAACAAGGAGGTGGTGGCTGTGGTGGAAGGGGAGGAGGTTAAGGAAGAAGAAGAAGAAGAAGAAGTGTGGTTCAAGTGTCAAAATTGTCCAAAAGAATTCCCATCGGTAAAGTCCTTGTACGGTCACATGAGGTCCCACCCCGAGCGTAATTATCGGGGGATGGACCCACCAAACAAAGCGGAGGCGGCCGAGGCTCGGCTGAGGAGGTTGGGGACTTGGAATGTCACCGGTAAGCGCGGCCGCCAAGCCGGCTCTACTTCCCCGGTGGGATCCTCCTCCTCAGCCAGCAGCTTCCGCCCCTCGGCCGCTCTTCTATCCGAAGAGGCGGCCGCCGCCGCAATTTTACTCTCACTCAAGGCCAGTGGTGGTGGTGGTGGTCGAGAGAAGGATGTTGAGGAGGAGGAGAGAGCTAAGAAGAAGGGGAAGAGTGTAATTAGGGCTAATTATGATGATGATGAGGTTTATTATCTCAAGAATTTGGGGCTATTGCCGGATTATTATACTCTACCTCCTCCTGAGATTAAGGATAGTCTTAATCGTAATCATGATTATTATAATTATAATAATCTTGTTGATGGTGGTGCAATTAAGGTTGATGAGAGCAAGAAGATGGTCAAGTTTGTGGAGAATTATGATAATAATAATAAGGTTATTAGTGCTCCAACATCATCATAAAAAATCAAAGGGATTAAGAAAGTCGTCGGTGGGAAGATTAATCAGAAGATGATGATTAAGGAGAATTTTGATGAAATTAATAATAATTTTGAAGAAAATAATAATAAGTGGATTTGCAGCACATGTGGTAAGAGGTTCACTACTCATCAAGCCCTAGGTGGTCATAGGTCAAGCCACAACAAAGACAAATACAACCATGCCGCGGTTCAGACCCGGATGGTTAACGGGTCCGGGTTAGCCGATACCGTGCCAATCACCGAAAATGTTGGTGGTGGTGTTAGTGTTGGTGGTGTTGGGGAGGCTGAGGTGGTGGTGGGGAATGAGGATGATGACGTGGCGGCCGTGGCCGCGGTGCAACAAGCAGTGCACAAGTGCAAGATATGTAAAAAGACATTTCCATCAGGGCAGGCCCTAGGAGGCCACCAGAGGTGTCATTACCTCGGCCCGTCGTCGGGTGGCGAGGTTTCGATGTCGCCGGGTCTGAGCAGCTGTCAAACTGGTTACCGGAAAGGTAATGTGGATCTAATTGATCTTAATGTGGTACCAACTTTGATGGATGAAGATGATAATGGTGATGTTACTGTTGATTTTACCTCTAATAAGTATGGCTCATAATATTGATAATAAATCAAATCTCTTTGATTTATTATTATGAGAGCTTTTAATTAGTCGATCAGTTTTTTTTTTTTTCTTTGAGCAATTACCTTAGTTTTAATTGCATTTCTGTTTCTTTGATTGTATTTTTAATTAGTCGTTTTTTTAGGTTCTTTTTTCACCCCAATTTGAAAGAAAATTGGTCTGTTGGATATAGTTTGATCGATTTGATGTATGTAACTATATATATCAGACCATTGTAAAGGGGATCATTGTACATATTGACTTAATGTTCAATTAGCTAGGGTTCACATATTTGTGTGAGCCAAATATGCAATTTCAAATGCGACCTTTTATTTACTCCGTATGTTTTAGGTACGAGTACGACCATCGTATTGATAATTATTTAGATTGTTTATTGTGTTTTTGCTTTCCAAATGTTGTTTATGTTCGTTTTTACTTTTAAGCAAATTAAAGCTAGGGTTTATTGGGTGAGATTTTCAAGTTCTAAGTAATTGAGTCTAGTCAGGACTCAGGACTTATCTTCATTTTTTTGGTACAAGTGTGAAGAGGAAGCTTGTTGGAGGCTTTTAGTTTTGAAAAAGGAGATCATAAGAAGTGATTTTCAAGGAGATCACAAGAGAAGTGATTTTCTTTGCCAATTTAATGTGGGGAAGAGGTAAATTAAATGATATATATTTGTCATAAAATCTCAAGTTACCATGTAAGTACATAATCATATATATCATGAGGAATTGGGTTGATACGATTATGTAGATACCTTAGTACCATAAGATAAGGTGATCTTATGATGAGCATTTCACAAATTGTGCGTAAATCGTGATGTATACTACTTATAATTACTTGTTTGTTTAAGCAACTGAGATTAGCATCAGCCTTTGTGAGATCAAGGATTGTGTATAATGGAGAATAGCCAAAGTTAATCAAATAAAAAAAAAACTATCAATGGACGGATGTTTGAGTTATACTTAATTATTAAGGTAAAATGAACTTTGAATCGTTCTAACCGAGTTCGTTCCATATGGAAGGTATGAATGAATCATATTATAGATCAAACAAATGTGCGCGGTAAATTCAAAAATAAAGGTTCGTGAAATTGGTATTTGATCGAGTTTTACTTAAATGTCGATGGAAGATTAAAGCATTATCAATAAACAGAATCGGTATAGCCAACATTTTGTGTTGTTGTCACCTTGTTATACTGTTTGTCGCTTTGTTGTCGTGTGTAGTTTTTTTTTAATTAGTATTAGAAGGAATCTGAATTATAATTGGGAATGAACGCTATAAACTTATAAAAGAGTAAATTTTATAAATAATAAGGTATAAGTTAGTGTTATGTGTTGTTTTGTCATGTTATTTTGTCGATTTGTTGTCGTGCATGCATATCATGCATTGTCCTTGTACTATCTATGTATTGGTTTCACCCACTACTAGTCGTTTTCTACAATTAATTTTTAAAACTGTCACTTTGTGTTTTGTTCTGTCCATTTATTTTATTTTTGTTGAAATTTACCTTTTCATATCGAAAGGTAAACCCGACTCGAGATGTACTCTTTTCATACCGTAAGGTCGCAAATTATACCATGCTCCAAGGAGCACAAGGAGCATGATGATCTTTCTCACAATAAAGGAGTGGGGACCATACTTAAAATGATTTTTCATTTTTTAATATATGGTCCTCACTCATCTATTGTGAGGAGGACTACCATACTTCTTGTGCTCCTTGGAGCATGGTATAAGCACTGTTTTAAGGTAATGAATTATGCATATATGAGTGTAGGGCAAGATTATCGACCAGATTATGTACACGATCTTGGTGGGTTTGGTCTATGGATCCAATTAATTCTTCAGTTTTAATACGAAATAGTCATTTGCAATTTTGCATGCATGCAATTTGCATAATATCAATATTATGTCTTCCTAGTGGGGGCAAAATTTGTCATCTGGGGTATCTTTCTTCTGAATGGACAGACACAATCATACCTTTAGCTTTTAGGGCTAGGCACATACCCAAATCTAAATGGGCATGCGTGAAATTTAATACCTTACCTCTAGTTGACTTAATGTGTCATTAATTTTAGTCAAACCTCGGAGTAACTATTTTAATTTCTCAGAACTTCAAATCAGCCAAAATCTATTCTTCATATAGCCTTGTAGACAATTCTCACAATCTCATGTGCATTTAGATGTTAGATGTTCCAAATGTCCAATATACTTTTAACGGCTATTTGAACGGATATAACTATATAAAAGTCCATGAAATATAGATTGAAAAAGACGGAATTTAAAGAATATCAAATTTTGATAGAAGAGTGAAAGCTATATATAGTATTGTTCATAACTCTATTAATGGGATGCCGAAAAATGTATGTACTCGAAGATTTGGATGTTCGATCAGGACTTCAGATTGAGTAATTCGGTTCGAATATACGAGTCTCGATCAGTTTTGCCAAGTCTACTTGTTTTAGAACTTACACAATTTGGATCGATGTACAACATATATATGGCAAACAAAACTTCTAGAGTTCTAGTCAAATTGAATTAAGTCTTATGTCAACCCGACCAAATAGTTAAAATTATTGTGCATTTCACAATGAACTTTATTGTATATATAGACCAAATTGTATCATGTATGGTCAATTGGCCATTTAATTTCGTGGCTTTTGGTGCACACTTATATGCTTCACATGCTCCGAATCTCACTAGCAAAATCGAATCAATATTACATACGTACAGTCGTACAATGTAAATTATGGAGTAGTCCTCTAAAATTTGACCATAACGCCAAATTAAACCTTTGAAGTTCTTGCACTAGACTGTCTAAATGCTCTCCGTTATGATGACTTAATTGGTGACACGAATCATTTCAAAAAAAAAAAAAAAATTGGTGACATGAAACTTTAATAAAAACTTAAAATTCAATATCTTCAGTTCGAATATAATCACCGTGTTCGTATTGATATAGCTATAGCTGAGCTATAGCTGAAACTAAACTCTGGATTTTCGGTTGAAGAATACCGAACCTGTGATTCGCCTTGTTTCGAAAGAAGTTAAGAATCCAACCCTTTAAAATGGAAAAAGGTCATGTGTTCCAACATATATCGATCAATTGTGAGACTGCTTATGAAAATGGATATGTTACAGAACAAAACTTGATATAGCAACTCAAGATTGTATGTCAAAAATGAAAGACATTACTCGCTGTCGTAAATTACGACATGCATGATTCATATATCATTTTAACAAGGATAAACCCTATCAACAAAATGGTCTCCTACACCATCAACAGAAACAATACAACAACAAGACGCATGAAGCCGAAAGATTGCTGCAGTGAACTTGTTTGGCAATGAACAAGGGTGCATCAATATCGAATCAGAACAGGGAAATGAGTACTGCAAATATGGCACAAATCAATCATTCTTTGAGAATGGATAGGTGGCTGATATGTTATCCCAGGCAGAAGACCCGGGAACAAAACTTTGGTTTGATTCCGAAGGCAGGGTGCCTGATTGCTTGTATTCACAGCTGAGATCTTCACCAAGAAGGGCGCCAACGTCATCTGTGATTAATTGTTCCTTGCTTCGTACAATACGATGCCCAAACCAAAATGAGTCGAGTACAGCATCTGGTCTTAAGTACTCTAATGGGCATGATATATCTTTCTTTCCATCAGATTCTGTTGACGTCCAGTCAAGTGGTTCTAGCTTCATATTGGATCCTGCAAGAACGGGCAAAGTCAGAAATCTATTCAAGTATGGTCATTTTGTTCTTCTTAACTAAGGTAGAAACACTCACCAGGCATAGTCTCAGCTGACTGGGGTTCGTCTGAAGAACTTCCACCACTTCCAGTGGTG
>JBBYHQ010002542.1:0-11687 GCA_038382645.1 Spergularia azorica | reverse complement strand
TACACCCTTGTGGTGGGACCCTTCCCCGGACCCTCGCTTAGCGGGGACGCCAATGTGCGCCGGGCTGCCCTTTTTATCTGTAATCTGAAGTGAAAAGATCTCTAAGATAATTTTGCTTTCTGTTTTCAGGTTAGTCCTTGGACAATCTGTGAGGATCAGGCGTGTTGCTCCCATTTTAGGAGTTCCAGATGCTCTTGTTCCTCTAGACCTGCCAACCTCTTGGATTCACCTGTCTCCTGGGTATATTATTATGTGATCATTTGCTTGTTGTTCTTTTGGAACGGTTGTATTTCTTTTTTTTGAAGATTTTCTTTGGGCTGGGCATATAATTTCTGTCTTCTGATGGTAAATCTATCATGATTGCAGAGAAACGACATCACTATGGGTTTCCATTGACGTGCCCAGTGACCAACCTCAAGGAATATACGAGGGAAACATATCTGTCCTTGCTGTCAAGGCTGATGCACCGTGATAATCTGTCTCCACTTGCTCAGTTAATTTTTAGTATTATTGAGAACAATCGATATGGGCATATACACCATCTTCAAGTTTATGATTAGTAATGGTTGTATGCTGTCTTGAATATATTTTCTTCGAGGTAGTGATATATTTTGACTTGTCACAGATCTACATCACCATGCATGGGCAAAGCTGAAAAGCGTGATCTTTTCCGAGAGTTGAGTTCCTGTCTGGAGACCGTAGAACCTGTTAATCAAATGTCATCAGATGAAATGGTATGTTGTAAATATATTGTATCTAATGTACTTGTTAATTCTGCTGAGTTCTGAATTAGGGACTATATCCTCATGCTGCATGCTGTGAATATTTTTTATGTAGGTTGACAATGTAAAATCTGCATCATCAAATCTACGACGTATTCTTCTATCACCTTCATTTTCCGAGTTTTTATCAGATGATGGGGCTGCTGATATGATGGAAGAAGATTCTACTTTAAGTCGTTCAGTTCATGTGAAGATCAGCTTGACAGTTTGGGACTTTACACTTCCAATGACACCATCTCTTCCTGCTGTGATTGGTGTATCCTCTTCCTTTACACGCTTTATTAATGTGCAAGTATATTGTGTCTTGACATTCTTTTGAAAGAATCTATTTACAATCCTGCCATCGTAACATGTTTCGTCATATTTTCTTGGTTGATCTTTTGTGTTACGAGTAAGATAAACTCCAACTATTGTCTTATTTGGAAGGGAGAATGCACCCAGTCTTTCGTGAAGCCTGCCAATAGCCATTTTACCTCGAACCTACTTCTATGTAACTGAAAAGGTCTACCCATGTTTGAGTTATTGAGGCACCATCTGTTACTCTAACGTCAGGATGAGGTTTCCATTCTTTTTGCGTATGGGATGCTGTTCTGGGTATTTGACCTAATGCTGAAACTACATCCTTCATGAGGACAAACAAATTGCTGCCTACCCTCTTCATGGTCATAGTTTAGAGTTTATGTTTAGTAGTTACTGCAACAGGAAGCCAGATACAACCTAATGGCCTGTATAGAATACCTTCTTTTATATTTTTTTTTTCCTTCAGAGATCTAGGAAGACTCATATCTGCTAGAAAGCATCAGCATTTATCGTTTTGTGTGAGTCCCTACCTTATTTAGAAGTGGTACTTGTACACGAACATTGAAGTGCAAGCATGAACGTTCTCACTTGCTTACCTAATGCTGGAGCTTAGTGAAGTCCAATAGGCCTGGTCGTCTTCTGTTCGTTTAATGGATTGGCACACCATTTATTCGCACCAGCCAAAATGTTAAATGTGTTGAAATTCCTGCCCTTAACTTCACCATTAAGAAAGCTAGTGTGCTTTACTTTTTTGCTGTCGAGTAAACAGGAGAATAACAGCTAACAACCAGCAATTCATTCTAGTCCCGATAAATTCTTGATACCAATTTACCACCAAATATGAGATCATATGCTTCATCTTGTTTTTTTGGATTTAAATTTCAATGATTCCACTATTCCAGTACTGCATCTCTGTTTTGGCATTTTAAAAGTTCATAGCTTGCCACACATGTATACAAGCAATGAGCTCCAAAGTGTAAAGTATTGTCCCAGCCCTGATCAGAGTGATCACATGAATATTTCAAGTTTAGTTTAAACTTTCAACAACTTTAAGTCAGTTATGAGCATTATATACCAATAAGTTTTCGAGTTAAATCAATGGGGCTTTGCAGTCTCTTGCTTCTGGCAAAGCAGGTAACTGATAGCATGCTTGTTGAAGCATATACTACTTATTAGGATAGTGCGAGAGCTTAAAAAGAGTTGCTGCTCCATAAATTTTTCTTTAGAGGTCGTATGTTAACAGATTATTATTACCACACTGATTGCCCCAAGGTGAACATTTTTGAAAATAATTTGATAGCTATTAAGAACAAGACTCTCTTTAACAAGTTACTGCCATTAATGTTTGTCATTTGAGTTAAAAAGTAATGTGTATACATCGAGGGCAGAGATATTTCTTTGGGTATGAGCCATGAGTTGCTGATATGTTTTACCCGGAACGGTGTGCCTCCGTGTTGTGTATTCTGTTGTCAACATAGTACCTATGACCCTGGAGCGACTTTTTTCCCAACTGATGAGGGGTTAGGCAATGAAATCCAATGTAGACACCATATTAGTACCTTTCATGAGTTATTGTGAGGCTCAAAACTGAATACTAACAAGGTTAAAGGCCATTTCTTGTTTTGTTGGTGCATCAATTATCCAACAGATGGTTATTGCCAACGTGGGGTTTGGCCAAGTTGTAGCTTTTTCAATATCTGGAAGGTCTTTTGTCGGAAAAGGAATTGACTGATTTTCCGTGCAACCCACTGATAGATAGAATTGTTTCTAGGCTCATGTGTTGGAATTCTCATTTTTTTTAGGGTGAAATTTTCCGACTAAATCTGGTTTGTTTGCTATTCAAACATGCTGGCTTGAGTATTCCCTTAACCAACGACGGTTTAAGAGCATAGTCTTGTATATGATATTCTTGTAGTCTTGTGAAATTAAAGCTTCAGATGAGCCGCTGCAATTGAAATTTGAGATCAGCGTTGTTCTCCTAGTTTTGGCGGGGGTCTGATATGCTGAACTTTCATTGGGATGGCTGTCATAGATTTTATGTGCTTTGTTTTGATGAAGAATATCCGCTGGTTGGGGTGACTTCATAGTTGCATCGACTACACATATGGCTCTTTTCCTCTTGGGTGATTTATGCAGATGATATGGCTCGACTTGTTTTTAACCCATTTCATCCCTCTTGCCCTTTGTTTCGACAAAATGTTCTTCACCTTTCATCTTTTTATTGTTCTCTTTTTAACGGATCCCTTAAACGTTTACATTTGTTGTTTATCATATTTATGTGTGCTCTTTGCATCTCCTCTTGGCCCTCTTTCATAAGATATCCTCAAAAGTTCTTTTTTCAATCCTTTCTTGTTTTCTTTATCCTTATGTAATCTCTGCTCTTGCTTCTCTCTGTTTCATCCTCACCATTTCTTTTTTACTCTTTTGTACTTGTGATTTTCTTCTTCACTTTTTCATGTTGATGATTCTATATGATGGTTCATGTTGACAGATCATTAGGGGGTATGGAATATTTTTTTTTTTTTTTTTTTTTTTTTTTTTTTTTTTTGTATGAGTGATGTTATGAAGTTTGAACATTATGTGCTTGAGCATTGAGAGAGGAAGGATACTTTCAGAGTCATGAGTAGATACCATCAAATTCCTTTTGCTTATCCTATGGAATTATACCCTTTCTCTGTCGCGGATGCCCACCTTACCTGGCCATAGGCTGAAGCCTTGAGGCAGTTGAGTAAATGCCACATCCTTAGAATTATCTTTCGTCAAATTTTCAACTAGAATTTGCTATTCTTTCTGGTCCAACTTTCCTAACAGTTGGTTGGCAAGGTACTTTGTGTAAGCTTACAATGAAGTCCTTATGCAGTTTGCTTATTTGGCTTTTCATATACAGGTATCAGACCATTGTAGTTTGTTTTTGTGTTTCTTTGACTTGTTTCTAGATATCTGATACAGTCATTGAGGATCGGTTTGGAGTGGAACATGGAAGTAATGAATGGCTTGAAACATTGGACCTGCATTTTAAATGGCTCCTACAATATAAAGTTAGTCCCTACTTCTGTAGATGGGGTGATAGCATGCGTGTCTTGACTTACACAAGTCCGTGGCCTGGTACGTCATACCTTCTATACAAGTACAATCTTGTTATCTTATAATTTTGATCAAGTATTCACTGTTCTGGTCGTGCTGTCGTGGTTAAGTGATTCTTCTCCTAGCCGCACTATGCAGAGTCTATAATTACCAAAACTGTTTTGGTGGGATTTTTCGAGATGTGAAGATTCAAAGATCCTCTTGAAGCGTTATAATATAAAGCGCATGGTTCCTTAGATAGGACTATCTATAGTGAACATAAGGAATTCCCGTGCAGGCGCATGGGTCAAAAAACTAGTGGAACCTATAAATCTCCTAATAACTTGTGTTTGGCTATCACTTATCAGATAGGAGGGTAGACAAATTAATTAGTACCTTTTTATTTAATAGTTAATACACTAATGAAATACTTTTTTCACCTCATCTGCTATAAAACTCCAACACTCATTGATGCCCTCCAGATCCACCACCCCCATGATCGTAAAGTCATAACATACACCTTCCTAATGCCCAGAGCTACCACAATGGTCACCACGATGAATACACACCACTAGTCGACTACACGATGAATAGCCCCCAGAAAAAAACCCATAGGTAGTTCTTTCATTGGTGTTCTAATAGATAGACCTCCAGAAGTTCTGGACTGTTTACATTTTTCTTGTGTAATCTCCTCTCTGGCAGAGTATACGTTTAGGCCTTAGGGAGCGTTATTTTGTCTGTTGTGGGTTTTTTTTCTTTCTTCAGTTGTGTTTTGTTTCAATTGATGCCAAAGTTGTGTGATTAATTGTTGAAGTTTACTTCTGTGATCGTCACCTGGCACAGCCGATCATCCGAAATCCGAGGAGTATTACTCGAACCCAAGGCTTGCAGCATATGCTGTTCCATATTGTCCAGTTATGTCATGGTATCTCTTTTTGCCTCTAGTTCAATTTTAAATTGTTCATGTTTATGCAACCTGGATTTATAATATTGGTTCTCCTTGTGCCTCAGCGTTGATGCTGCACCCAATTTTTTGCAGAGAGAGGTTGATATACTGAAGACTAAGAGCCATTGGAGGAAAGCTTACTTCTATTTGTGGGATGAGGTGCTTGGTATTATCATTTCTATTTGATTTCTGATACTGAAATGGACTGCTTTTAAAGATATCAGCTTGACTTAGACGCAACCATGCACTTTGTAGGCTAGCAAAGGCCATAAGATGGTGCTTATGTGACGGCTTGCTCTCTTTATCTATTGAGCCTCACTCCATATAGTTAGGGTGTCATTAGTAAATCATGAATATTGTTAAAATTGAATCAAGTTACAACTAGCCCTGGCAAGATAAGAAATTGAAAAATCCAAGTGAGCTACAATGGGAACTAGATGCTTAGAATATGCAAAATATGATGATAACACGTACCATATATGTTTAGGTTTTTGGAGCCTAAGGAAAGGGAATCAATTACCCACTCTCTTCCGTGTTGCTTGGGTCACTCCTCAATCTGTTCCCAGTACATGGGAATAAAAGACTTCCCCCATTTGTCACCAACCTTTTCTTCGAATTAACCAAAGTTATTACCTTTTTATCCCTATATCACCAATACATCCACAAACCACCGCACAATGATAAAATGATAAAGGGTAGGGCGTGAACACGTAATAGAATGTAGTGAAACACGTTGGGAAAAGGTTTTAAAATCAAACAAATGAACAGGATTACAAAAAATAAATAAGAACAATCGCAAAAGGGTGTGATTATTTTTGAAAAAGGTTATGAAGAAAGGATTTTCAAAAGGAAAAAGTAGTAAAACTCATTAGACAAATATATCCAAAAACAAACAAAGAAACCCTACAAGGTCAAACTCTATCCTCACATGATTCCGCTCTCTCCACACCGCCCTATCCAACACTATATTCTCCTCAAGCCCCAAGACACACATATCATTTCTGCTTACTCTCATCCAAGTCTTTTCGGGGTGTTACTCGACCCCTTACGATGTTATTATTTTCCCAAACTTCAAGTCTTCTAACCGGCATGTTCGTTGGCCTTTGCCTCTTATGGCCATACCACCTCGATGGATGCTACTTATACTTTCTGCCTAATCACTTCATTTCTTGACCGATCCTTTTTCTATCTCCGCCGCTATCACTATATGAATGTGGCACTGTTTCACGGCCCAGCATTTTGTGCCATATACCAGTGCCGGCCCAGACCCCACTAGACTAGGAATGTCATAGATTTGAGGTGCTAATTATTGATCTGGATGCTGAAAACCACAACAAACACGTCTAAAAGATCAACAAAATCCCTTTTGTAGAGCTATTGTAAGGCGGTGAAGATCATGTGGGCCTATTGTAGTTCCACCAGAAAGGGCTCGATGCTTGCTGTGAACAATGTTGAAAAGTGGAGAGCTGTTGAGAGAATGGGAACTGGGATTACTAAGAGAATAAGAGTAACACAAATGATTGATGATGTTAAAAAAGTTTATCAAACAAGTCATACAGGGAAAAGTATCTGTTACATGAAGCTCTAATGATTTTATTTAATTTCCTAACGAAAGAAGTAAACCAAATACTCCCAGGAAACTTCTTCCAGAGTTGCTACTAGCTTACTACTGCTCTGGGAGAAGCTATTGTCCTAGCCAATGTCTGTCAAGAATCGGGAACTGGTAACTGAGGGATTTTGTACTGGTTTAGGTCATTGCAAGCTAAAGAACTAACTAGTGTTTGGTAAAGTAGAACCCTAAGCATGCTTTACTTGCTTTGGTCTACAATTAATATCTCCAACATTTATGCCTGCTGTTAAGTAATTCAATCTGTCAGTAATGAAACTCTTACAACTTGCAGCCAATTTGAGATAGCGCAGAAATAGACTATTAACAGTGGTATTAGATGCTAGCGAATTCATGCTTTTAGCATCTTAAATGACAACTGAAGTTTTCTTTGAAGGCACAAGTTTCATGGAGACAAACCTGGTCAAATTTGGTTGAGGGCAGGGGAGATATCTTTACATAGAAATCACATGTTAAAATTATAAGAATATAAAGTACGTAATTTTGAATCTATGTTTGCCAAGATGTCAACTTGTGGAAGGCTCAGTACAATTCATAATAAGTTTTTACTCTTTACATAGAATTTGTTAATCAATTTTTTTCGCTTTTCCATTTGTGTATCAAACGACTGTCAATAAGTTTTACTAATTTCTCTCTTAGCTTTTTTGTTTTTGAAATCATGATTAAGATTAGGGAAGTCTGGACTATGCCAGGGCTGTTGAGATACAAGTGGCATTTTATCTATTTGCTGATAAAACTAAAACACGATTGATCTCTAGATATAACATACTCACTCTTAGCCAAAAAAATCCCTTTATCTTCTTGCAATTAGATGTTAGCTATTAAATTCCTGTTCAAATAACTTATTGCATGCGGATTGGTTATCTGGTTTGGAATGAATTGTAGTCACTTTACGTTAGGATATTGAAATGGTGAAATGTTAGAAGCTTCTTTGATAAGGGACATGGTATTTGCACAATTTTCTGCGCTATATTTCACTCTGACGTGAAACTATACTGGCAGCCGCTGAATGTGGATCATTTCAATTCCATACGGAGAATGTCCAGTGAGATTTATGGTTGTGCTCCAGATGCTCGTATTTTGACTACTTATTACTGCGGTGAGGATAAATTTCTGTATACTAATGCACCTTTATTCATTTTATTTAATTGTGATATCTTCTTTGAAATATTTTGGTGTCTACTATAATTGAGGGGTGGGGGACACTGGGGGTTAGTGCCTGATAATTTTCCATCCTCACAAATCATGGCCATGTAATATACTGGTCACTGCAGATAAATGTCTTCGGGCAATCTGAAGTAATTGGACGAGTAAGTGTTCTGAAAATATTTCTGCTGATGTAATGGGCAATGTTTTATCTCTCATTTTCTGCTACAATAGGCTTTTTTTTGGCTGCAAACCATTCTCTTAATGTTTTTTTTACTACTGTCTCTTGATTTTACGTCAAGCTTGTTTCAGACTCTTAAAAGATATTCATTTTAGTGTCATGTTCAGCCACTATAAACTTTTTTATAGCTCTCACCTATGACAGTTCTTATGATGATCATATTCCTGACCTCAATCATTTTGGGTCTAAGGCTTATGTGGTCGTTGTTTTCTGCTGCCTAACCATGCAAGTCCAAAAGACTGGTAACATGGTTTACAATAAATTAAGGCCTTTGAGATACCTACAAATATCTGAAAGATGAATCCCAATTTGGATTGTCGTGTCATTTATCTGTCCAACCAACTGCCTATGTGTTTGGGCAAACCTACCTTCACTTGGAAGATGTCTCCTTTCACTGTTTCGTGCTATACTTGGGCTGACAGTAATCATCCCATTCTTAAAGATATATTGCTACCATGTGTCAAGAGCTCAAGCTTCAGTAGTTGTATATAAAATCACCGTGATAGGAGACGACCATAATTGTCCAGCTCTCTATGTATTTCAAAGACCCTTTCTTTGAATTTATAAGGTCCTCTGTTTCCTCTGGGAGTAGTAAAGATAATTTTTTCTCCTAGCCAAGGATGCATCCCGTGAGAAATTGACCTTGTTCAGTAAAATTTATATAAATTTTTCAGATTTCCAATTAATTTTTGCCACTACATTTCTGATTTTGTTAGTGTAGTGGAACAATATCTTCATTTTATACATAATATTTGATCGTAAGAAGTATCTTCATTATGCCTTACTAATAAAAGAAGTATCTTCTTTGTAGGGCCTAGTGATGCACCACTAGCAGCTACTTCATTTGAGGCATTTCTGAAAGTCCCAAAGTATCTACGACCTCACACTCAAATTTACTGTACCAGGTAACTAATATATATCTCTTTATTATCTGTGGTATAGTGAAGACTGTCATGGTAAGAAGTGATCAAAGTAGTAGTTTGAGAATATATAGTTTGGTATACATTAAAATTAACTCTTTGAATTTTAGCATGAAGGGGTCATCCATTAGTAGCCTCTGTATGTTTTAATGTTTTGATCATACAGATCTCAAAAAGCTCAGTGTGAGGGCCCTGGCGATATGCTTAGTAGGTTTAATTATCATTTCCATTTTATTTCTTGCGGTCTTGGTTTATTATCTCTTTTTATTAGTCACCTCATCTTACTATATTTCTTCCAATTGCAAAGATCATATCTGATAAATTGTGCTGAAATTGTTTGGGCCTAAATGATAAAAGTATTTTGGGGCCTTACAAACATTATTTTTCGCCCATGCCTTCAAATTCAAATCTCAAGATGAAGTGCCAATTAATGGCTTCCAGAGATTGGTTTTTCTTCTCTTGAAGGTTAAATCAAGGAGCTTTGTTGTCCCGTTTTTTATTATGGTGACAATGGCCTTTTAGAGGCTCTTAGGGTGGGTAGTGGTACAGAGGAAGTATGTATCTCTCATCGTCGATATGCAGATGATGCAATCTTTTTATTGCTGCTGATATTGAGCAATTCAAGAATCTGCTAACCATCTTACAGAGTTCATCACTCGAGACAGGGTGACTGTACAAACTGAAACTCAGTTCACAATAATTTTGTTCCTTTACTCAAGCACAAAACTGCCTGCGCTTCTTCTATTGAGAAGTAGTTTAGTCAATGTGATTCTCAAAACAATCTTTAATATGGGGTGTCCGTAAGCAGCCTCTCTATGTTTTTAACGTAGGGGTAAGGCTTGCGTACATCCGACCACCCCTTACCCTACCTTATGGCAGGATCCTTTGAGGCATTAGGGCAACATTGTTTTTTACTTGGCCTTTTCTAGAACAGTAATTTCCCAAATGTCTCATGATATCTAAACCTTGTTTGGTTGTGGATCTCAATGGTTGTTTCATAAATAGCCTCCACAGTGATTGTAGTATAGTCGTGAAATGATTTACGTATCCGTTGTAGTCACAGTCGTGAAATGATTTGTGTCTTTGGGAAAGAGTCTGACGAGGTAATTTCTCTTCTTTGTGCTTATCTGTAAGTTGGACGAATTACGGATATTGTGTGTTAAAATATTCATTTGGCCCTTTTTTTTTTTTATGAAAAGATGCAAGTGTATTGAAGAAAACTAGTACAAAAGCACCCCTGTCACCAGATCACAATTCTGACAGTAGATCAAACTTCAAAGAACTAACATAAGTTCCTGTCTCTCACCACATTGGCTCCTCTTTTGTCCCCGCCCCCCCGCCCCCACCCTGCCCCGCCCTATATGTAACCTCACCAGAATTCTATAGTATACGAGTCTTGCAGGTTTTGATTTATGTGGTTGTTGTTAGCGGTGGTGGTTTTGTTGTAGTAGTTAGCAACAGCTCATTTTACTCTATTTTCCTTTGTAGTGAATGGGTTTTGGGTAATCGAGAAGATTTGGCAAAGGATATTGTTGAAGAGCTGGAGGACGGTGAGGTAATGCGTATTAATTATCCTTCATATTCTTTTGAGCACATTTACAGTAAATGAGATTTAAGTACTTGAAACATTTAATTGGCATACTAAATCGACACTGAAGTCAGGCAATAGAGGATCAGTTAATGATTCAGAAACTTAGTTAAATCATGAGAGATCTGAGTGTGGACCGCATCCCTCTTTGAATCCACTCACGCTGATAAAAACTCACAGTTGAAGTCTCCGATCAATTTCAATTATGGGGTTAACAGCTCACATGCTATATATCACTTAACTTCGCTAATGCTAAATTGGATTAAGGGTAAACTGCTGCTGTGGGGTTCAGGATTCTCATTATTGGGAGGGTCCTTTTAAGAGTTTGGGGAAAGATAGAAGTGAGGAGAATTTCGAGAAGTATAAGGATGCAAAAAGAGCAGCAAAGAAAGCTGTAAGAGATGCAAGAGGAAAGGTGAATCAAGACCCCTACACAAGATTGGATACAAGAGAAGGAGAGAAAGAGATCTACAAAATTGCGCGCATTAGGGAAAGGAGGACTCGGGACATTGGTGGGGTGAAATGCGTCAAAGATGTCGATCAAAAAGTCCTTGTTGACGATAAGGAGATTACGGAGAGATGGAGACCGTACTTTGATACCTTGTTCAATGGTGATCGAGTGAATGATATTGGAAATGTGGACATTCACCCAAGTATTGTTAATCGAGAGTTCATGCGGAGAATTCAGAAGGGAGAGGTGAGGATGGCCTTGAAGAGGATGGGACGGAAGAAAGCAGTGGGGCCAGACGGTATACCTATTGAGGTTTGGAGGTGTCTAGGAGACAAAGGTGTGGAATGGTTGACCACGCTTTTCAATATGATTTGGAGAGGCAATAAGATGCCGGTGGAGTGGAGGAAGAGCACTTTAGTCCCTTTGTACAAGAACAAAGGGGATGTTCAGGAGTGTGGCAACTATCGCGGGATCAAGTTGATGAGTCATACAATGAAACTTTGGGAACGAGTGATTGAGCATAGATTAAGAAGAAATGTGAAGATATCGGAGAACCAATTTGGATTTATGCCGGGGAGGTCAACTATGGAGGCAATTCATCTCATAAGACAGACAATGGAAAC
>JBBYHQ010002514.1:0-11691 GCA_038382645.1 Spergularia azorica | reverse complement strand
GTATGAGACCCGGACCCGACCCAGACCCGACGGGTCCGGGTCTGGGTCTGAGAAATTGGGACCCGATGGGTATGGGTGGGGTCCGGGTCTTAACAAAGTTTCACGGGTCCAGGTCCGGGTCCAAGCGGACCCGACCCATGCCCATCCCTAACCCACATGCATGGTAGTTGTGCTAGGAGTTAGCCACTTAGGAGAATGCATGTTCAAATGCCATGCAACAGAAAAAGCCCTAAAAAAAAGTCCTAAACTTTGCTATAAAATAGCTAATGTGACTCAGAATTCATGCAATACCTCCCACGAAAGATGAGTAATCATACCAAAGGAATCTAACGTAAAGACGTCTTTTAGCCTAAAGCTTCTTTTCGAGTTTGAAAAACGTAAATAACAAGCTTAAGAAATTGCAAAGTAAAAGTTAATTAAAGGTGTAATGACTGCGATGACATAATAAAACCAAAGGGATCATAGATTTAATCTGTGCTTTATACATTCTCACTTTTTCATAATTAAGGATTGGATTAGACAAACGTAATCCTACATAGATTGGCTTATATATAGTCCCATATAGGTAATGCCATATTAAACCACAACATTTTTCATTTGGGATATAGATAATTCAGGACTCGATAATTATCCTACTAAATTTTGCTTAATTATCGACAAATTGTAGCTTAAGAGTGTATAATGGCGGATCTACAAATCGTTCCAGCTTGCAAGAGTAATGTGGAGCCTCAATATGTAGAGTTGAAGGTTCCTCTGTATTCTTATGGATGTGAGAAGAAAGTCAAGAAAGCCTTGACTAGTTTTAGAGGTACGTACGTATACGAATTAATGTGCAGGTGTCGATTTCGTTGTTTATCAGTGTATATGGCCGGTATGCGTAATAACAGTTCATGCTAGCCAACTCTGCAATTGTTAAAACCGAGGCTTTGTTGTTATCATCGTTGTAGTTGTGAACTTGTTATGGAATAGTATGAGAGTTCTGTTTAACATTTCGAATTTCGAATTAGACTAACTTGAGTTCATGCATGGTTGATCAGGGATATACTCTGTAAGTGTTGATTATTCACAACAGAAGGTGACAATATGGGGAATTTGTAACAAGAACGATGTGCTTACAACAATCAAGAACAAGAGAAAGGATGCTCGATTTTGGAGCCCCGAAGACGACGTAAAATTAGAGAAGAGAGAAGAAGATTACATTAAGCTCGTGAAAACCAGTAGTAGAAATGGTAATGTCATTCTTACCAAAGCCAAGTCCTTTAGTGTTAGGGCATTGAAGAAAGTTTTTACCAGAACCAATTCTTTCTAAAACTATATATGTTATTATGTAGTAATGTATGTGTTGAAAGGTCGGGTGACATATATTTGATGTCTTCATGAAACTATATATGAAAGTACATTTCTTCGTTCGATTTTTCAATCCGGCCTGTGTCTATGGTTTCCCTGTACTGTATTGTCTGTATATAACACACCAATACAACATTGAATGCAATGACTGCAACCCAAAAAACAGTGGCTCGTCTAGTCGTCTTTCAGGGTTGGACTCGTTAAATCCAATTTCCCTCTTTACGGATTCTCTTCCATCAGTCCCAGATATATGCATGTCGGATTGTCAATATGTGAGCCGGACGAGGAATTGGTAAGGCTTGGTTTAAAATCGAGAGTAAATTGCTCTGGTTTCGAGTGACAATTAGTCAGGTACCGATCTACAAATGAATCATATAGAGCTCTAGTCGGGTTTGGGATCATTTGTATCGGAATAAAGTCCAAACAGTTCAGAATTTGTCAAGTACATATTAGGAATCAACAATGCACAAGGAGAAGCAAAACGCACTATGATTTTTCCATCAGTATTTCAGTAGCAGTGTTTAAACACGAATACAGATCCTCAAAGTTATTTGCTCAGAGCTCGCAAAGATACGAGGGGGTCCTAGCTCACTGAGCATTAATCCAACAGGAGACTGAAAAGTGCAAAGAGGAATGAATCATAAGTAATGAATGTATAAATTGATGAAAATTTCAGAAGACGGTACAATTATCACAAAATAGGGGATCTACAAAGCTAACCCCTCTTTGTTAGCCAGATACATCAAGGAACGGAAAAAGAGGCGAAAGTTTTAAAAGCATACAGTATAAATTATTAGGTCAAGTCGGTCAACTATACATTTGATGATCCTCTAAGGTTCCTAAATCCTAAGGGATCTATGCCTATAATCCTAGATGATAACCTGATCAACTGGGAGACAGTACAAGTACAGAAACTAGCTAACCTAGGAAATGGTACATTTGTCATGATGTATTCATGCTCGAGGGGAATGTCGTTCTCTTAGACCAGTTCCACAGCGATGTGCCAGCATGGGAATCCTAGCCTCCACGAAAATATGGCTTTGTTCATCCCCTGCGCTCATGGGAATCCTAGCCTTCCATGAGAATACCTTGGTCCATCCCCTTAGCTTACAAACACTTGTAAAGAGCAAGACATTCTGACGGAACCACCACAGCCAATCTTATACAAATAATTCCGGAAATGACCACATTATGAGTTTTGCAAAGATATCAGTCTCCAGAAACTCTATGTGCGCGGCTCGTCCTATAAATGTGTTCAAGTTCTTCCCATGAGAAGCCATGTTGAAATTTACATCACAGCGCATGAAGACTCGGTGCTCTATGGAAGGAGACCGTATCTGGTCTAAGCAATTGTTCAACATCTCCAAGAAAACTTTCCCCCTTTTGGAGAAATCAGTTGAAGATCCAGGGCACAATTCAATTCTTGCAGAATGATATGGTACATATCCGTCCTGATAAGACTACTAGTTAATCGCAATGACATGGTACATAACTGTCCTGCTAGTTATCAATAAGATGCATGACAAGTGAAGAATAGAGATATTTTCTGAAGCACATGGCACCGCACTGTAAGGCCAAATACAAGGCAGAAAGTATGAAGAGTTTCAGCTAAATATAATGCATGAGCTGAAGTAACTAAATTCTAATGCCTACATATGCACATAACAATCTACCATACAAGGGCACAACTGATATTCCACACGTGGGAAACAATTAGCTTGGAAGATTTACAGCCAAACCTCATTTCAGGAAATTATGAATCAAGTATCCACTAGTTTTGAGCCCGACTCATGCACAGGCTACGTATGTAGATATTTGTTACAGCTCAATTATCATAATTTAGCAAGTGTTATTTTTACTCTTTGGCCACCATACATTATAACTACATTGATTCTACGTTTCCGTCACTAGTCACAATTTACATTTTTTTTCAAGGCAGTCATAATTTACTTGATAATAAACTAGTTTTACTTTTCCGTCCAATGTATCATATTATAGAATTTCTAATTTCCCATCACCAGTCATAACTTGTCTCTAATGTTTTGCAAAACCCATAACATTTGTTCTAGGGGATTTCGCAAAATTTTGAGCCATTTTGGTTCCGAAGCAATTTTGGACAAAAATCATGGAATATATACTTCGGTTTTGGACAATTTAGAGTTTTAGACCACCTTTAGAAAGAAACCAAATGTTCTCAAAACTTTAAAATAGGCAGCCTCGGAGTACACTCGTTGCATATAAGGGGTGGTTCCCATGTTAGAGAATTTCTTTTAGGACACATCACCCATCAAGCTAACATGGGTTTTACTCCGATTTTGGGACTTATCGTAGTTTTTTGGCTCTAATATTTTGCTAAAAGCCATAATATGATCCCTAGGGGCTTCCACCAAAATTCAACAGGTTTTTAAGCATATCATTTTTTGAGCCAAAAACCATGGATTATAGCCTTCATTTTTAACTAAGTTCGGCCTTTTTGGCCACTTTCTTCAAAGTATCTAAATGTTCTCAAAAGGTTACCATAGATACTAACAAGTGCCCTTGGTGAATTTGAGGGTAAATTTCCAGTTTAGGGGTCTTTTAAACCCCTTCACCTTAGGTCACCCGTCGAGGTTAGCGTCTTCTTTTGGCCGTCTTGGGCCCTTATCGGAGGTGTTTAGCTCTAATATTTTGCAAAAAATTATAATTTGATATTTTGGGGCTCCCATAAAATTTTGAGTCGTTTTTCTTTCGGTGCCATTTTGGGCCAAATCCGTGTATACTTGTTCACATTTGACCATTTGTTTTAAAGTAGCCAGATGTTCTCAACATTTAACCATGGAAACCCTTAGAGTACTCATGTAAGATATGAGGGTTGCTTCATTTGTTAGGGAAGTACTTTAAGCCCTTTTCGAACACGTCACCTCTTAAGCCTAAGCATGCATTTTTTGTATTTTGGGACTTACCATAGGTTTTTTGGCTCTAATATTTTGCTACAACCAACAATAATACCCCTAGGGACATCCACAAAATTTTGAGCCGTTTTTGTTCTGGGGTCATTTTAGGCCAAAAACCGTAGGATCATATACTTCATTTTTTACCAAATTTCCCAAGTTTTTTGAAAGTAGACAAACGTTCTCAAAAGTTTACTATGAACAATATGCTAGTTGGATATCAGGGTTGGTTTCTCTGAACGGGAAGTTCTTTAAAGCTTTTTGCCACACGTCACCTTTTGAAACTAGCGTACGTTTTCGCGGATATTGGGACCTACCGCAGGATTTTGGCTCTAATATTTTGCTAAAATCCATAATATGACCCCAAGAGGCTTCCTCAAAAAATTGAGTCATTTCTATTCCGGGGCGTTTTTAGGCCAAAAATCGTGCATTATATACTTCGGTTTCGGCAAATTTCGACCAATTTTCGAAAGTAGCCAAATGTTCTTAATGCTTAACCTTAAAGTACCCTTAATGGATATAAGGGCTCATTCATTGCTTGGGAAGTTCTTTAAGTTCATTTGCCCACGTGTTGTCACCCAATAAGGCTAACATGAAGTTTTTAATTATTTTGGTAATCTAGGCTATAATGTTCTACTAGAAGTCATATTATTACTCCTAAGGGATTCCACAAGCATTTGATCCGATTTTGTTGAGAGATATTTTGGCCAAAAATCGTGCTACGTTTTTGTCCAATTTCGGGCTTTTTGGCCACTTTTGCCCAAGTATCTAAATGTTCTCAAAACATTACCATAAGTTACTTAGGAGTACGTTCGATAAATTTGAGGGGCGGTTCCCCGTTCCATTTGGGGATCTTTTAAGCCACTTCACCTCCTGTCACCCATTGAGGTTAGTGTGTGCTTTTGGCCGATTTAAATCACCTATCATAGGTGTTTGGCTTTAATATTTTGCCAAACCACATAATATGATGCATAGGGGAGCCCACAAAACTTTGAACCATTTGTGTTCCAAGACCATTTTGGCCAAAACACATGGATTATTTACTTTGATTTTGATTAATTATGGACACTTTCCAAAGTAGCCAAATTTTCACAAAGCACTACTACGAACACCTTTGTAGTCCCCTTAATAGACATCGGGAGGCGGTTCCCAGGTTTGTAAATTTCTTTAAACCCCTTCGGTAAACGCCATCCGTCTGTTGTGGTGAGCGTGCATTTTTTGTTACAATTTCAGGAACCTACCATATGTTTTTCTTCTTCGATATTTTGGCCAAATCCATTTATAGCACCTGTAGGGCTTCCCGAAATTTTGAGCCGTCTTGTTGGCCTGGGCCATTTTTGGCCAAAATTTGTGGCTAATGATTTAATAATAATGTGTTAAATGTTTAAACAGATAGAGGATTAATATAGAAATTAACATATTCTAGAATAGATCTAGAACTAAGCCTTATTATATAGTACAATAGGAGAGAACTCCGACCCTAAACCTAGTTCTAGAATGTTCTATAACAGAATATTCTAGTCCTACATTTATCCTCTAATCAGAAGTACAAAGAATAATATTGCTTTGCAATATGGTCATATTCCCTATATGTTTAAAAGGTTTAATATGTTTCAATATTAAAATGAACAACAGGTTTCATTAAAAGTTTAAATTAGTTTCAACAAAATGTACAACCGGTGAACATACATGCGAGTATATATGTAGACCTTCTTGGAACGAATCTTTCTTTCTATGTTAATGTTGGTTTGACTTAAGTTCCGTTAGATTTGAAAGCCAAAATTGGATATTGGGTTGCCCTTTCATAATCACGTACTTTAGTCTCTTAATATTGACTATGCGATGACGAAATAGTGAATTTTCACAAATGTGTATGCGCATATATTGAACCTTATACTCATTTGTATTTCTACCCATACAAAGCTTTGTAATTTGACAGAATTACCATACATAAACTAATTAGTATATTATCTATACTCATACGGTAGTGGCCAGGGCTTATTTACTAAAAGATGAATTGTATAAAGCAGGCCTGTGCAATTCTTCTCACCCAACGAAAACCTAGGTAAACATGCACTTTACTGTATTGACAAGAACTAAACCGTGATGTCACCTTCCAACAGCTAATAACTAGAAATTTAGTACAGCAACTTCAAAGAAATATAAAGTGACACCTCAAAAAAGAGAGAGAAAGAGAGAGTGAAACCTGGGGCGAAGATAGCAGGATAATATTCCTGAAGTTCTCTAGTGTCTTTTGCTGGAACAGGAGAGCAAAAATAATGTCAATTCACCGAAAATATGTTTGAGCTTAACTCAAAAGACTAGAATCTGGAAACCTAAGAAACTGTAAGGTGTTTATTACAACATTCCAAAAGGAGTTCTAACACTGAAGCGAAATGGCAGATAATTGTAACCAAACAATTCTCTTTGTCAGTTCACACTTTCTAAGAGCAAAGGTCGGAGATTTTCTCCAATTTTTTTCTTACTTGAGGGATGGGGTGGGGTGGCTAACTTGTAAATACGAAGAGAAATTATACCTGACAAAGCTTGAAGAAGAAGGTGTTTTGAAGTTCCGGATCATCCGTAAAAGTAAGCTGATGGATGCACTGTGTGCTTTTGAGCTTCTTCAGAAGCCATAACCCAGAATTAAACAAAGAGTTTGAACTGTATAGATATCCTAAATGTGGGCCAGATACAGAGACATAAGTGTGCAGGAACCTGAGGTATGGCTCCATAATACTATCTGCAAAACTAAAAGCACATGATTAGAAGGGGCAGTATGCATCAGAACTCAAAAGAGGACGACTAATGAACTCAAGCTAAAAGTGTATACCAGCCAATGCTGTTCTTATAATCACGTTTCCGATGGAATGCCCAACAAAACTTAGCTTAATAGTCCTTAACCCTCCAGATCTAGAATATTTGTCCATTTTCTTCTTGAGAAATGACATGACTTCCTTAGCTAGCCGGTTCCCCATTTCTCTGAAATCACCAGATGTTTTATCTTCATTTGCTTCAGACATAAGAAATTCAACCTTTGGATCAATTAAAAGCCACTGGTTACGTACAAGCCGAAGATCCAAATGATGTCCCTGCACGAACATGGATCATTAATATATTGGAAGGGAAGTTGCCGATGAAATTTAATCGGTGTGAACAAGAAAGGGAAAAAAAAGTTCATAACAAGTCATTATCAGCCATGATATAAACTGCAATCCATTATCCATCCAAGATGACCATTGTACCTGATTTCCTTTTTCTCTTAATGAATACTTATTAGAATGTAAAAAGAGGAAATCAAGGGGATACACACCTAACAGAGAGGGACGAAGCAAAAACAAAATCATCCCCTTGACCTAACAAAAACGGATTACCAAAAAAAAAAAAGAGAGAGAGAGAGAGAATACCAGGCAAGAGGCAACTTCTAAAGCCCCTCCCCCCAAAAGAAAGATAAATGGATGAGCTGATTTATTCAGTTCTCAGATCATACCTGAAATCCATGCACAAAGACAACAATCTTCAAAACACGACCATTTGTTTGCTGGTCAGCACCAGATTTCTTGCTAGTAGTTCTCAATTCTGTGAGCAAGTTAGATGGAGCTGTCTGATCAGAATGACCAAAGTATGAATTCCCACTGGAAGAACGCCTAGGCGCATTAATAACGCGTTCTACAATGAGAACAGGAACATGCGAAGGATCTCCAAACATCTGCAAGTCTTGAATTGAACGACTATTGATCTGCAATAACATATAAAGTATCAATCCCAGCTTGCATCCAGCCTTCTAGTATGAAAAATTAGAAAGCACTTTCTGGAAGCAGTAAAGGGAACTTACTCTCATTTGCGCAATACTTCGACGATGTTGTTCAGCACGGATAGCTGCAGCTTGAGAGGGCTGAAAAGAAACAATGAGATGGTGTTTACTACAAGATTACTATTCTACAACACAGATTGCAGCCAGAGTTAAAAAATGTAAAGGAAAATTTTCAAAGGAATGCAAAAGGTCATATGGGCTCAAAACTAATTACATCATCGATCAGCTTTCTTAACACTGATACTTTTCCCCGTAGTCCACCATGGTGCGAGGTCTCATCACCTCTGCTGCTAATGTAATGGTGAGGCATCTCAACTTTGGAGTGCACCATCCATATTGACCACTCTGTTCTTCGGTCGTTGGCCCATGAATCCCGCAGATATTCCGTGATCTTAATTTTGTTAGCTCTGGAATCAAAAAGCAACATTAGTGAGCCAAAAAAATAAAATCTTAAGAATTGAACATCTTGCAAAATATACAACTAGCTCACGCACAACAAGGCATCTATCCATCAGACGAGAAAAGTTAGATTAACCTATCCATCCTACGTCTTCAACCAGTAACATAATACATGGTCAAGGCCAGCAATAAACTGAAAATTAATTGAGATAAGTTTATGGAAGCCTTTCACACAGAATAGATGTCAGACAAGACACCACAGAATAGTTGTGAAAGGGTGCGCATCTTCTCTACATAGCTAGCGTGCCTAGAGATGCCTCATCCTGGCAGGAATTTCTGAGTCACAATTTAAGAGCAAAAAGTTTCTTTCAAGGAAACAAGAGAGATTTTGGTCATATTCTATAAGCAAAGATAACATAACAAACCTGTGGAAGTTCAGAAACCCATTCCATAAAAAGTGAATTTGATTCCCAATTATATGCGCAGACCAAAGTAAACTGTCCTTAGATAAGGACATAAGCACTCCATTACTCCGAAAGTCCAGAAATATTTTCGCCTTCTGTTCAACATTGTAAAAATCATAAGCAGACTTTTCAGGAATATTATCAGCAAAATGGTCAGATTCCTAATTTCTCATATGTCCAAGATCACTCTCACTAGAAAAGTACTCCCTCCGTCCCAAACTAAACTTCCTACTTCATTTGAATATGTGAGAGGAATTCAAATGAAGTAAGAAGCTTATAGTGGGGCGAAGGGAGTAGAAATTAAAGCAACAAGCAACCACTAATACTTTTAACCAATGCAAGACCTTTAGGACTCGCCAAAAATATACATACAAGACGTCCAGAAGTCAGAAGAATGAGCAGCAAATATCATTTTCTTTACTGATCTCTAAAGTTACTAGGGTCTTAGAGTAGAAGGAGGACCTCATTACTATTTTGGGATTTGGCAGATTCTGGACTTTGTGCATCACTAGCAGTTGAGGACACATTTGTAGGCAAAAGAGAACCAAACAGCTTTGAGTCATCCAGCTGGGAAATGAAATCTGTGAGGTCAATACTTTGATCAATTGCTCTACTGAGCTTTTGTGCCTCTTCCAGGAGAATGTCACGCGCGGTTAACAGTGCTTTGACAAGCAAAACCTCTTTTTCCACTTTGTCTAAACCCTGGCCAATAAAATTGAAAGGTAGTTTACAGTCAGAAAACAAAAACAAAAAGAACAGGAAACACACACACACACGCACACACGCACACACAAGAAAAAGAATTACAGCACAAACAGCATTGAACAGCTCAAACAGAGAATATCAAGAAATGAGCCAAATCAATCTAAAGTGAGTAGTAAATCATGTGCAACAACACAGCAGCTACTGCCACTATGTAATGGGTGGAAGTTGGAACAATGAAGTATTCATCACACTTCAGAATCTCTTTCCAACAATAACAACAAACACCATAAGCAAGAACAAAAAACAACAAATCAAACAGCGAGAAATAAGACCCGAAGACATAGCATAATAGAACAAATTATGCAATTTGATTGTAATATTAGAGAAGCTAAATATACAACTCCAGAACAAATTCAACAATACTTGGGGCTTTAGAATGCGAACAGACGGGAGAAGAAAACATACTTTACTTGATTTGACGACAAATTTACTGTCAACATTCTCGCCATTCCAAGACATGCTGCAAAAATCCAATTCATACCTAAGTGCCAGACAGAGCTAATTCCAGAGTAAACATGAAAGAGTAGGGAAGTCGTAACAAACCTGGGTACCTTCTTTGTGAGATTATATGCAACTGACTTCAGTATGCTAATATGGATACTAGTATCTACAAGCACAGAATGGAAGGCATCAAAAAGTATAGGGCAATAAGAATGCAATCCCATAAGAGCTTTCGGCGGAACACGGAATTCATGAGTGGCAGCAGGAGAGGTACTTAAAGAAGCGTGCACCTCAGACCTGTTCATGACATAACACAAATT
Source organism: Spergularia azorica (assembly GCA_038382645.1). NCBI lineage: Eukaryota > Viridiplantae > Streptophyta > Magnoliopsida > Caryophyllales > Caryophyllaceae > Spergularia > Spergularia azorica. The sequence continues at coordinate 1,211 of JBBYHQ010002514.1, read as the reverse complement.
AGAGACCTAGACTTTGAAAAGCCAAACGCACAGGCCAGCTCAGTGGAATGTTAATGTTATAAATATGTAAGAAATAATTCATGTCAACTGACCCTTTCTCTAATAAAGAAGCATACAGGAGCTCAAATTTTATAATAACGCCAGCCTTGGAGGGAACCTACACAAACCATATGTCATTACAAGAAACAGGATCTTTACGGCTAATCCAAAGTTTCTGAAACTTGAGAAAAAGGCCCAACACCCCAAAAAATGAGATATACAGGAAAAAACACCATCCGTCCCAGACTCAATAGCTAATCGACACATAGTCCAATCATATAGATTTATCCCAAATACCTAGGCAACAATCACAGAATAATTGCCATATTATTTTCAAATCTTCAATACCATCTAACTTCAAATTATGCATTTCTGATAAGTAACTGACACATTTTTGAAGTATACGAAGGGAAAAAGATAATGATAGGCCATAAAAATTTTTTAACTCCCAGCAAGTGGAGAAATTAGGCAGATGAACTCTCTAATGATGTGTGCTGGAGAAATTAGGCAGATGAACTCTCTAATGATGTGCAATGGCAGCCACCTCCTTAGGCACTGGGATTTCTTTATCACTCATTAAGCCCTTTCCAGGTTTGTGACGGAACACCCCATTGCCACACACTTAATAGGTTCCTAATAAGATTCTATTTTCATTAATGTTAACCTTCATGGAAACCTTGAGCTCTCACAATAAGCTGGGAGATTATACTAATGAATTCCAAAAAATAGCCGAATCTCCTAAGTCTTAAAAGGAAAGAGTTGCATTGATTTGATGAGATATTATGTCTACCCTATTGACATAGATTAACCAGCAAAAAGAGCACAAAAGGTACTTAGAAATCTAACTGAGATATCTAAGGGTACCTCACGGTTGGATAACGATACGTTAAAAGCAATCATAACAGAGAGTGGGACATCCTGTCTTGCATATCTGATTTTGAAGGGTTGAGTTGCAAAACTATTATCAGCATCATCAATCCTCCAAACTCCGTAACTATCAGAAGAGCTTGAGCTGGAAACTGCACCACAAAAGAGATCCATAATTATCAGCTGCATTTAACTTTGACAGAAAAATAATGTAAACCACCTTATGGTAATTACCTTCATATTGTACAACTCTTGATGGAATTCCGACAACGGTGTCATCTCCATCCTCCCATTTCATAGTAATT
>JBBYHQ010002504.1:0-11694 GCA_038382645.1 Spergularia azorica | reverse complement strand
CAAGTAATAATGTTATTTTATTAGAATAATATTACCATATACTTACCATATCCTATTTTGGATAAACATTATTTACACACAATATAATAATATTATTATAAGCGACGTGTCAACGTGAGAATTGAGCGGGTTCAACATTACATATATATATTAGATTGGCAAGTGATAAAACTATACCCATCAACTATTCTCAATGTATAAAAACTAATGAAAATATACTACGACAAGTTTTAGAGTTGGAGAAACATAGTTGTGATGAGAATAGTTGTGTTGTGGTTCGTATATATTCTCCCCGAGTCATCTATCTCCCTTGTTCTTTGAAATTGACAGTTAATAAAAGTAATGTATACAGTGTTGATTTTAATAAAATAAATGGAACTGCTCTACCTACAATGTTGATAAGATTTTAAAATTAGCAATTACCAATACTAAGTAAACTAATTGAGTTCAACAAAAAAATACGAATCAAGCTAATTGTGCAACAACACAAGCAAAAGAAAAAAAAAAGATATTGAGAAGGAACTTGTCCCACATCGGTTGTGCAGAGAAAATGGGACAATCATCAAGTTATATATAGAGTTTAATGAGCTTAATGTCTGAGATTTGCGTCTTGAGCTTTTGGTTGTGCCACCTGTCTTCGGCAGTAAGCTAAATAAACTGTAAAGCTTGGACCGGAGTATAGTCAGCTACTTGGCACAACTTTAGGCCCAAGCACCGGGACTTGTGATGTGGTGACATTTGTATGCGTTAATAGAGCCGATTTAGTCATATTTATGAGTCTTGCGGATCGCTATTATAGTGATTCTATTGTCTCAGTGTATCGTGTTGGTTGGAGCATTATTGCGGGATTTTAGAAGATTTTTAGGATTCGTAGACCCTTGCTGACTAATCGACGATCGAGCGGCCGATCAACCCTTGTAGATCACGCACACCATCATCCCTCGACTCGGGAGTATGACCATTCAAGTCGAGGAAAGGAGGCAGAGGAGAAGGAAATTCAAATTCCTCAACTCGAGAGACGGTAGCCTCGAGTCTAGAATACTCTCGCTTGACTCGAGGATTCTAACCTCGGGTCGAGGAGTTTTGCTCATCTCGACTCGAGGGTTACTTTCCTCGAGTCGAGAAAGGCACCTTCCGGGAAATTTCCTAGAGGCTAATGACAGTTTCTTTTGCTTAATTATCTATTTTATTTTTTAATGTTTTATTCTAAACTATAAATAAAGGGGCTTGAACCCCTCCATAGTTAATTTTAGTTTTAGAGAGAGAAACTTAAGGAGAGATTAGTGAAAATTAGTCTTTTTATTATGAATTTCATCTCAAAAATTAGTGTAATAATTAGTATGAGAGGTTAATCTCCTTCCTAGACTCTTGGTGTAATCAAGATCTTGCATCCTATGTATTAGTAAGATTTTTTCTCTCTAATTTGCCTTTAATTTCATTGTAATTAATTGCTTGTTCTTCAATTGCTTGATTTACCTTTATTTTCTCTAATTGGTTGATTAGATTGAATTGGGTTTTCTCATGCTTGGTTAATTGTTGATTAGTGTCACGGTTGCGGCTAATTAGATACTAATTTGGGATGTTCATGTTGAGGAGGAGAGAATGAGATGGTGAAAAACTTGATTTCATTAATGGTACACGATGACTATTTATACAAGAGTTAAGGTGTGGACATATATTTAACCTAGTTAACTACATCCTAGAATTAAGGTAACAATATTAGGGATAATACAATCATTAATAACTATCCTAAAATATCTAGATTACAATAATAACTATCCTAAAATATCTAGATTACAATATTAACAATATTTGACTATATCATTTCCCAATATTTGACTATATCATTTCCCTATACGCCCCCGCAAGATGGACGATCGGAGAGGAGACCAATCTTGGAGAACCATGGAGAAAAGAAGCTCGATCGGTAGCGATTTGATGGCGTGCGTACTCGTTCATGGAGTGTGGAGGATCTTGTATGCCGTGTGCGAAGTGTAACATGTGAAAGGGTTGTTGGATGGCAGCGGAGAGAGTGGATACATGAAGAGATTTTTTTTTTTTTTAATTAAAAAATTGGTTTGTGGAAAGAAGAAAAAGATGTTTTTTGTTTTTGTTTTTTTAAGGAGAATAAAATGGTGAGAGTGACACATGAATAATTTGGAAATTTGGGTGGATTTGAGGATCGAGGAAGGTGTAAAATAGAGTATATGAATGGTGTTGGAGTATTTCGAAGGAGGCAGTGAATTGTACTTTTGTAGGGAGAAAAGAAGAGATTTAAATTAAAGAAAATAAAGGTTTGAGGGGGTCTTGAGTAATTGACTTAAAAAATTGGTTGATGAAGATTCAAGATCGAGGGTAAGATGAACAGAGTGATTTTCACCATGATAGGAGTTGATTTGGCCGAGAGATGAGGCCGGAGTTTGAGAGTGGCCGGAGTAGAGAAGAGTTGCCGAAATAGAGAAGGGTGGCCGGAGTAGAGGAGGGTGGGTTTGATGCTTTTCGAGTGTTAGGCCGAGCATAAGATCTATGCTCTGATACCATGTTGAGGAGGAGAGAATGAGATGGTGAAAAGCTTGATTTCATTAATGGTACAAGATGGCTATTTATACAAGAGTTAAGGTGTGAACATGTATTTAACCTAGTTAACTAAATCCTAGAATTAAGGTAACAATATTAGGGATAATACAATCATTAATAACTATCCTAAAATATCTAGATTACAATAATAACTATCCTAAAATATCTAGATTACAATATTAACAATATTTGACTATATCATTTCCCTATAGTTCATAATCCTTTATTAATCCTTGCTCTTCATGACTTTGGTTGTGATTTGTTGAGTGGTCACTAGACAAATTAGGACTAAAAGGAGGGGAATTTGGTAGCGGTTGCTCAAATTCCCCATCAAAGCAGATTAATTGGTTCAAACCGGGATTATCTATGAAATTGTATAATTAGAGAGAGGTAAAACTTGTTATATTAGGGTGTTAGATTAGATTATCACCGAGGGTCGCCTTTATTAATTTGGTATATCGTTTATTTACCTTTTATTCAACTTTCAAACCAAAAACCCCCCTTTTTAATTGCTTTATTTCTTTTGTTTTGCTTTTTCCACACTTTAATTGCATATTAGACTTCCCCTTTTTCTCGTAAATACGATTCCCACTTACCCTTGCTACTTAGCTTGATATAGTGGTAATTTGACTAGATTTAACGACAATCTAGCTGTCAAATTTGGCGCCGTTGCCGGGGAAGAGGCGTTTTTGCTCTTTCTATGTGATTTTTGTTTGTTTGTTTTTCATACGTGTTAATGTGTGGTTCTTTGTGTGTGCGTGTGATAAATTCTCTCATCGGGTAGACCTTTTCATGGTCTTAACCACGATCGTCTAATCCTTTCCAAGTTGATTTTGCTTTTGATCCAGAGCTTGAGAGAACTCTTAGGTTGCAAAAGAAGATTTTACAGGATTTCGAGAGCAATCGGTGCTTCGAGGAAGAAGCGTTAGAAGAAAATAGCTCTTGGACATCGGCCTCGTCAAAGTTTGTTGAGGTGGCAAAAGCAATGAGTATTCATGAGCTCATCGCACCGAAGCTCACACAACAACCCTCTTGCATTGTCTATCCCGATGATGAAGCCACCGCAACGATAGAAATCATGGGAGCTCTTCTCCACCAACTACCGACATTCCATGGAATGAGCACGGAGGATGCCAACAAACATGTGGTGGGTGTGCACTTCGTGTGTAGCACAATGAAGCCGGTGGGGGTGAGTTTGGATACCTTTCTCCTCAAGGTAATTCCCATTTTCCCTCAAGAATAGAGCTATGAGTTGGCTATACACTCTTCCTCACTATAGCATTACGTCATGGGAGTTGTTGAAAAAAGCTTTCATATTCAAGTACTTCCCTCACACCAAAGCATCGGCTTTAAAGAAGGAAATCTCTACAATACAACAAAGGGGAGACTCATTGGCATGCTATTGGGATAGATTTAGGGAGTTGGTAGCGAGTTGCCCATATCATGGATACACCGATGAAGCATTGATACTCTATTTCTACCATGGGTTGGATGACCAAGACTATAGGCATGTGGTTGCCTCAAGTGAAGGTGGTCTTGACAAGATGGCTCCGGCTCAAGCATGGGAACTATTGGAGGAGTTAGCCACTAATTCGCGAGATAGAGAATCCAAGAGAACGATTAAGAGAGTGAATGCGATGGACTCCTGTTCAAATGATACTCAAGTTGGAGAGTTGGCCAATTTGATGAAGGACTTTTTAAAAGCTCAAACTAATCAATCTTGCCTGAATGAATATGAAGAGGTCAATGCTATTGGCGGTTCTCAAAGAAAATATGACCCATACTCCAACTCTTACAATCTCGGATGGAGAGATCACCCCAATCTACGGCATGGAGGAAATGACGGAAACCAATATCATGGAAGGTAGGTGGGGATCTTGCAAACAATTTCCAAGGTGGCCTAAGTCAAGGCAATCGGTTCCAATGCCAAGAAAGCCATGGTACAAACAAGTTCCGCTAAGTCAATCATGATGGGGGTAACTTTCTTCAAGAGACTCGTGAGAGTGAGAATCTCAATCAACAAGGCCAAGGGGGTGGAAACAACTTTCAAAATGCCCGTTTCCAAGCTAGACCACCTCTCTCCGGCCAACACCAAAGTCAATCTCAAGGTTGTTCCTCGTCCTCTATGTCCGCCGAGGAGATGATCAAGGCATTGACCCTCAACGTCACGAATATGCAAGCCTCTATGGTTCAATACCAACAAGAAACGAAGGCAAGCATTCAAAATCTTGAAGATCAAATGAGCCAACTATCAAGTGCGGTAAATCGACTAGAATCAAGAGGTTCCACCAAGTTCCCATCTGAAACTGAGGTCAACCCTAAGAAGAATGTGAGTTTCGTGAGTCTACGTAGTGATAGGAAGCCACATGAGGCGGATGATCGAGGAAATGATGAAGTTTGGGGTGAGGATGGACAAGATGAAAGCAACAATGTGTCGGGAAGTGAACAACCTCGGCTCGAGGAGCATCCAGCTCTAGTCGAGGGTAGTAGGAGTGGAGAACACTCTAGAGGAAAAGGATGTCTTGAGTCGAGGGTGTTGTTGCCTCGACTCGAGAAAATGGGAAGTAAAAAGAATACGACTGTTCATGAGACTCAAGTCAAGGGTCGTGCTCCTCGAGTCGGTGGAGGAAGGCCTCGAGGCGAGGATTTGGCATATGAAAACACCTTCTCTAATCATCACCCTCGACTCGAGAAGGAAGTTCCTCGAGTCTAGGATTGTGCTCCTAGAGTCGAGGGTTGTGCTCCTCAAGTCGAGGATTTGGCCCCTAAAAGAACCTTTCTGATCCTACCCCTCGACTCGGGGGACATAATACCCGAGTCGAGGATGGTCCCGGCTCTCGAGTCGAGAAAGAGCCTTCTCGAGTCGAGACGCCTTCTCCTCGATACAAGACCCCTGATTTCAAGCCCCCTTTGATTGTTGAGTCTACTACTTCCCATGATAATGATGAGGATGATGATGTACCATTTCCTCATGCCCTTAAAAGCACTCGCAAGTTCAAGACCAATAACACCGAGATGTATGCTTTTTTCCCAGATTGCAATGTGAATCTACCATTTCTAGACTTTGTGAAGAGTGTTCCGAGGGTGGCTAAATTTGTCAAAGAGTTATGCACGGTCAAGAGAAAGCCGGAATCGAAGGACAAGAAGAAAGTGGTGATGAGTGGAAAAGTTTCGGCCGTTTTTCAACAACGGCTACCAATGAAATGTGGTGATCCCGGTATGTTTACCGTTCCGGCAACCATAGATAACACCACGTTTCCTAAGTCCATGCTAGCTTTACGTGCATCCATTAATGTTTTGCCATCCTTATGCTATGATTTAATGAAATTTAAAGCAATGCATGAAACCGATGTAGTGATTGAGCTAGCGGATCGCTCTAGGCTGGGTGTACCCTAGAGGATTTGTGAAAGACGTGCACGTTAAAATAGAAAATCTTGTGTTTCCTGAAGATTTCTATGTTCTGGATATGAATCATAATAAGCATGATCCCCCTCTTCTTTTAGGACGTCCATTCATGAAAACCGCAAACGGTCATAGGATAGAGTGACATGTTTATGAGTCCAATCATAATATTGATATGCATAATGGTGTCATTGCATTAGAGGCTAACACTCATAGGATAAAGCGACATTTTTATGAGTCCAATCATGATGTTGATGATGATCATTCGGTCCACTCTATTGCTACATGTGTTGTGAAAATTCCCAACCATGATCCCCCCTACCCCAAAATTGAAAATGTGAAATGTATCTCCTTGAATTGCTTGAAAAATGTGAAATCTCATGTCAAAGGGATGCATTCTACACTAACCAAGTCACCCCTAGTGTTTGGAAAGTCTTCGTTGTCGGTTTTGCTGGAATCGAGGCCCAATAAGACTATTACAAGTGGTTCAAAGAAGAAAAAGGGAAAGATTGGAAAAATTGGGGTTAAAAGCATTGCTAGATGGAGGATCAAGGGTGAAACGGCAAATTGTGGGTTGGATGTGTTGGGATTTGGTTATAGTTGATCTGGTGGAGCATTGATGAGTCGAGCCAACGACGTTAAACAAAGGCGCTACTCGGGAGTCAACCCGAGCCATTTTTATATATTTGTGATGCGGTGTGTTTTCGGACATTGGAAGTCGGTTTCGATTTGAATTTCAAGCAAGAAAAGAGTTTGAAAGAGTTTGGTAAGGATTATCTCGAATCGAGACATAAGGGTGTCCACTCGAGGCCGAGGGCAAGAACTGCAAAATCCATTATCTCGACACGAGAGGTGATGACCTCGCGTCGAGAGCTTCCCCTCAAGTCGAGACGTTTGTCTCTCGACTCGATACAGGAGCAAAATTGTCCTGTTTAACGCGTAAAAAGCCCGACTCTTCCCCTTTCCTTCCCATTTTATTTCTTCAATTCTTCTCACTCATCCTTCACCATTTCCGACCCACTCACACAAATTCTTCATTTTTCCACCAATCACACAGAATCACTCCCAAACTTCAAAAAATTTCACAAAAATCATTCCACAAACAACAAATCAACCCTAAAAACATTTCATTCATCAATTTTCACTCAAAAATTCCAATTTTCACTCAAAAATTCCAATTTTTTTCAAGAACCCTAGAAATTTGGGGTTTTGTTTCTTGGAGCTTTTGGGTAGATTTCAAGGGTGGAAACTCTTGCTAGCAATTTGGATGATCAATTTTGCTCAAATTTTTCATTTTGAGCCCATTTCGGTAAGCAAAACTCCTGAAATCCGAAATTTGCCATTGTTGGTGTTTTGGTTGTTTCTTGTTGGCTTAGTGGGAGTATTTTGGTTTGCTTGAGCATTGTGAAGAATTGTTGTGCCTTGAAACAAATTGGGTAGTGTGGATTTTGGATTTTGTAGTGTGCATTTGGTGTTGGTGAATTGTTGCATTGTGCTCTCTTGGGTGTTTGGGAATTGTTGGCACATTGTTAAGAGCATTTGAGTGTGGTTTTATTGTGTTTTTGAGATATTGGGGAGGAACGACAACGAGGCCGGGTCCTCAAAGAAAATATCGAAAATTACCCCCGACCCGAAATATTATGAGACGCTCCACGTAGAGGGTTTGAGTAATGAAGAGAAAGTTTTGTTTAACTCTTTGGTGGAGCGTGGTAGATTCTATCCCACCAAATTTTTTGATATCCCTACTTTAGAGAGTCTTGGGTTTGCGGATTCGGTATGCTATCTTATGCCCAAAGGGGGCATCTTGGGGTTTCTCCCGAAGTGGGCCCCCATGTATGAGAGGTGGACGTACGAGTTTCTCGCTACTTTCATTCATGATGCCGAGAATGAGAGAGTTGCCTTCCGTTTGGGCAACGCTCCATGGGTATGGACGCATAGGGATTTTGAGACATGCTTTGGTTGGGAGAGACAGTCGGAGGAGTCCGGGGTGTATGTCTCTTATGGAGGGGATGAGGTGGTTCTGCTTTGGAGGAAGGTTACTCGGGACTCTGTTTACCTGAGTGGCCCTAGCATTTCTATGCTCCCTCACCCAGCTTTGCGACTTATCTACAGGGTGCTAGGGATGTGTGTGTTTAGGCACGGAGAGCCCAACCACGTACAACAGTTGGAGATGGGCACTTTACCTTCTTTTATCCCGGGTGAGAACGAGCTTCCTCCTTGGGTTCAACTGTTTATTGACGCGTGTGTAGCCATTCGTGAAATGTTATAAGAGTTTGGGGAAAGATAGAAGTGAGGAGAACTACGAGAAGTATAAGGAGGCAAAAAGAGCAGCAAAGAAAGCTGTAAAAGACGCAAGAGTCAAGGTGAACACCCCTCTTGAAATTGTAGCTACTCGGTCAGCGAATTGTAAATGGAGCTTATGGAACTGCTTATTCACAAAGCCTTCGTAAGACCTCTATACAAGATTGGATACCAAATAAAGCAGGAGAGAAGGATATCTACAAAATTGTACATATCAGGGAAAGGAGGACTCGGGACATTGGTAGGGTCAAATGCGTCAAAGATGTCGATCAAAGAGTCTTTGTTGATGATAAAGAGATTACGGAGAGATGGAGATCGTACTTTGATACCTTATTCAATGGTGATCGAGTGAATGATATTGGAAATATGAACATTCATCCAGGTATTATTAACCAGGAGAGGTGTGGATGGGTTTGAAGAAGAGGGGATGGAAGAAAGCAGTGGGGCCACACGACATACCTAATGAGGTTTGGAGGTGTCTAGGAGACAAAGGTGTGGAATGGTTGACGCTTTTCAACATGATTTGGAGTGCTAATAAGATGTCGGTGGAGTGGAGGAAGAACACTTTGGTCCCTTTGTATAAGAACAAAAAAAGGGATGTTCAGGAGTGTGGCAACTATCGCGGGATCAAGTTGATGAGTCATACAATGAAACTTTGGGAATGGGTGATTGAGCATAGATTAAGAAGAAGTGTGAATAGAAAACCAATTTGGATTCATGCCGGGGAGGTCAACTATGGAGGCAATTCATCCCATAAGACAGACTATGGAGACGTATCGGGATAGGACGAAGGACCTACATATGGTGTTCATTGATTTGGAGAAAACCTATGATAAGGTACCAAGGGAAGTGCTTTGGTGGACTCTAACTAAGAAAGGAGTTCCGTAAAAATATATTAACATCATTAAGGGCATGTATTAGGGAGCTTGCAAGAGTGTACGGACTAGTGTAGGGAAGTCAGAAGAGTTCCCTATTACAATTGGAGTGCACCAAGGGTCCGCACATAGTCCGTTTCTCTTTGCTATAGTCATGGACGAATTGACAAGGTCAATCGAGGATGATATACCATGGTGCATGATGTTTGCGGATGATATAGTGTTGATTTTAGAGACGAAAGAAGATTTGGAGAGGAGGTTGGAACTATGGAGGCACACCTTGGAGTCTAGAGGGTTTCGGTTGAGCCGAAACAAGACCGAGTATTTGGAGTGTAAGTTCAGCGGTAGTAGGCGGACGGAGACAGGGTCGATCAGGTTGGATGGAAAGATTATTCAAGGATCAAATTTCTTTCGGTATTTGGGATCGATTCTTCAAAAGGATGAAGAATTAGATGAAGATGCGGCTCATATGATCAAATCAAGTTGGGTGAAGTGGAAGAATGCCACAAGGCTCCTGTGTGATCGAAGAATGCCCAATCAGTTGAAGGGTAAGTTTTACCGTACGGCAATCAGGCCGGCACAGTTATATGGCACAGAATGTTGGGTCGTGAAACAGTGTCACGTTCATAAGATGAGTGTGACGGAGATGGGTGGACATACAAGACATGATCGGTTAAGAAATCAAGTTATTAGAGAGAAAATAGGGGTTGCGCCCATCGGGGATAAGATGATGGAGAACCGACTAAGGTGGTATGGCCATGTGAGGAGGAGGCCTAGTGACGCGCCGGTTAGAAGAGTAGAAGGGTGGGGAAGTGATAATATTAGTAGGGGTCGGGGAAGACCTAAGATGACTTGGATGAGGGTGATTAGAAGTGATATGAGCTTACTAGGGCTTGAAGAGAGTATGATGTTGGATAGGGCGGTGTGGAGAGATACTATCCATGCAGAGGACTTAAGTTGACTCTCTTTAGTTTCTTTGTTTTGTTTTCCTAAATTGTTCCAAAACTTTTCCTTACTTGGTGTTCAAAGTTCATGTGTTTTTCACTAAATTTCAAACTTTTTATTTATTCTGAGGACTTTCTAAAACTCTTGTCCAAAGTGTTTCAACATTTCTAAATGGTTCACGACGTTTTTGAAATTTTATGGCGCGCATAAGACGGTTACTAGACGACGATGTTGTTGTTGTTGTTGTTGTGTAGCCATCTGTGACACTCTGAACCGCTCCATAGGGTTGAGGATATGATTATATGGTTATGACTAATTTGTGATTGGGGAATTTATTAGACAACTAATAGATTAGATTTGATTAGTGTCGTGGTTGCGACTAATTAGATACTAATTTGGGTTGCTCAAAATCCTTTATTAATCCTTGCTCTCCCTGCCTTTGGTTGTGATTTGTTTGAATGGTCACTAGACAAATTAGGACTAAAAGGAGGGAAATTTGGTAGCGGTTGCTCAAATTTCCCATCAAAGCGGATTAATTGGTTTAAACAGGGATTATCTATGAAATAGTATAATTAGAGAGAGATAAAACTTGTTATATTAGGGTGTTAGATTAGATTATCACCGAGGGTCGCCTCAATTAATTGGTATATCGTTTATTTACCTTTTATACAACTTTCAAACCAAAACCCTCCTTTTTAATCGCTTTATTTCTTTTGTTTTACTTTTTCTACACTTTAATTGCATATTAGACTTCCCCTTTTCCTCGTGGATACAATACCCACTTACCCTTGCTAGTTAGCTTGATATAGTGGTAATTTGACTAGATTTAACGACAATCTAGCTGTCAACTTGCTCGTGTAAAAATTTTAATTGTCTGTTTAAAATTTGGTTAGAAAATTTATCATACTCGGATATATTCGGATCGGAGATCACATATTTGGATACTTTCGGATCGGAAATCCGATATCCGAAACTGTATCCGAAAATATTTTCGGATATCGGATATCCAATGTTTTTGGGCCAGCTATCCATATTTATCCAATATCCGGAATTTTTGGATACGGATATCCGATCCGAACTCATTTTTGGTTCGGGTATCCAAACTTTCGGATCAGTTATCGGATCAAATATTCGGATAATCGGATATTTTATTCAGCCCTAATTATACTCACTCCCGTTACATACTTGTACAGTTGCACTCCTTCATTCGCATCACGGTTTGCACTCCCGTAGCTAACTACACTAGTATGATTGGTGGTGCGAGTAACTAGGGCTGTTCAAAAACTGACCCGGATCGAAGACCGACCCGGAAGGACCGAGGACCGTACCGACCCGGACCATTCGGTCCGGTCTTCGGTCTTCAAATTTTGGCTTTTCCGGGTCCGGTCCGGTCTAAAACTCGCGGGTTTCGGTCAAAGACCGAGGACCGGACTTACCCATATACCCAGATATTATAAGGGGTGAGCATTCACGGATATCCGATCCGAAATTGACTTTCGGATCGGATATCCGAATCAAAAAATCGAACAATTCACTATCCGATATCCGATCCGAAACACTTCGGATATCCGACTTTTACATCCGAATGGATACG
>JBBYHQ010002479.1:0-11697 GCA_038382645.1 Spergularia azorica | reverse complement strand
TGGGAGAAGAGATGTCATTCTCTGTTTCTGTCACTTTTTTGACATTCTGCTTCTGTTTTGTATTCGGTTATTTCGGTAACCGAAAACCGAACCGAATTTTCGGTTAACCGAAATTCGGTTCGGTTACGGTTCGACTTTTTGCCTAGCATTTTTTTCGGTTAACCGAAAATTCGGCTCGGTTCGGTTAACCGAAATGAACACCCCTACAAGGCACCATTCAAATACTACAACATGTGGAGTAAAGCTCTAGAATTTGAGAACATTGTGAAGGAGGAATGGGAGAAGAATGGTAAGGGGTGTGCTATGTATAGAGTTATTACGAAGCTGGAAGCTTTAAAATACCCCCTGAAAAGCCTGAATAAATCCTCCTTCTCAAATATTGAAACTTCTACTGCTAAGGCCTGCCAGGACTTGAATGAGATCCAAATGCACCTTCAGGCAGACCCTAGAAATGCTGAGATATGTCCCAGGGAAACAGAAATAGCTAAAAGTTTTAGATTCTTATATCAAGCCAAAGAAAGTTTCATGAAACAAAGAAGCAAGGCACATTGGATTGCTGAAGGCGATGACAACACAGCTTATTTTCATGCTACCATTAGAGCAAAAAGAGCCAGAAATAGTGTCCTCCAGATTAAAGATATGAAAGGGGAGCTGCAGACTGAAATTAAGGGCATACAAGAAGCATTTTTGGAGTACTATCAAGAGTTGTTAGGGACAACTGCAAAGAGAAAGAAAGTCCACATTTCAACAGTTAGGAAAGGTCCAATTATAACCGAGGATATGCAGACTGAGCTTAGGAGACCAGTGACAAGGATGGAAGTGAAAACTGCTATGTTTGCCATTAATGGATCCAAAAGTCCAGGACCTGATGGATTCTCTAGTCAATTCTTTAAGGATGCCTGGAGTACTGTGGGGGACTTGGTAACAGATGCAGTCCAGGAGTTTTTCTCAAGTGGTAAATTGTTAAAACAGATCAATGCCACAGTATTAACCATGGTCCCAAAGGTAGTAGACCATCCTTCCTCTGTACTTGAATTTAGACCGATAGCATGTTGTAATACCATATACAAATGCATATCTAAGATCATTTGTGAAAGGTTGGGAAGAGTGCTGCCTCATGTGATCAATCAGAGCCAAGGTGCTTTTGTAAAGCAAAAAGATATTGTAGGGAAGAGAGGATTGCGTCAGGGTGACCCTCTTTCCCCACTCCTTTTCACCATCTGTATGGAGTACCTGTCAAGGATCCTAGGTGTTGTAGCTGAGAAAAAAAACTTTCGGTTTCACCCATAATGCAGTAAAACTAAACTCAATCATCTGTGTTTTGCGGATGATCTGCTCTTGTTCTGCAAAGGGAGTGTAAAGTCAGTCACATTAATGCTGAGAGGATTTACCACATTTTCGGAGGCTTTTGGTTTGAAAGCAAATACATCAAAATCAGAAATCTATTGTGCAGGTATGTGTTTCAATGTGAAACAGGATATTATTGGATTTTCTGGTTTTAGAGAAGGTGAGATACCGTTTAGATACCTTGGTATCCGGATCACTGCTGGAAGAATCACATCTAGGGACTGTCATATTCTGAGTGAAAAGATAGTGAATAGAATCAGGGCCCTTGGAGCTAAGAAACTGTGCTGGTAGGTTAACACTTGTGAAAGCTGTGTTAGTTAATCTACAAGATTTTTGGGCTAGGGTGTTTATTATTCCCAAGTTAGTCATGAAAAGAATAAATGCTATATGTAGGAACTTCCTATGGGACAACAATGAACATATGTTAAGAAGCCCTTTGGGTTCTTGGGAAAGCGTCTGTAAATCAAAAGAAGCTGGGGGTTTAGGCATTAGAGATGTCATCAGTTGGAATAAAGCTAGCCTGGGGAAGTATGCATATTGGATATACTTGAAGGCTGATAAATTGTGGATTAAATGGATCAAGAGTGTTTACTTGAAGGACAGCAGATGGGAGGAGTATGAGCCTCATGGGGATGTTAGTTGGTTCTAGAAAAAGATATGTATGGTAAAAAATCAAATGAGAGAAGGATTTGAGAAGAACTGGTTGAAGTCAGGAAATGGGTACACAATCTCAGCAGGATATAAATGGTTGAGAGGTGAGGAAGTTAAAATCTGCTGTGGGCAGTTCTTATGGGGCAGGCACATAATCCCTAGGGCCTCTTTCATAAGTTGGCTGACTCTTTTGCAGAGGCTACAAATGAGAGACAAGCTCAAGAGTTATGGTGTTTGTGTGGAAGATCAATGCTTGTTGTGTCAGGATGACATTGAATCTCATGGACATGTATTTTTTACATGCCCATATTCTAAGAGATGTCTAGAGATTATGAAGGGATGATGCAACATTGAATTTCCTGAAATTGACACCCTTATCTGGTTTTCAAGGAAAAGATTGGCATCGTTGTTGATGAAGCAAGTTGCTGGTTCGATCATATGCAGCTTAATCTATCACATA
Organism: Spergularia azorica; assembly: GCA_038382645.1. NCBI lineage: Eukaryota > Viridiplantae > Streptophyta > Magnoliopsida > Caryophyllales > Caryophyllaceae > Spergularia > Spergularia azorica. The sequence continues at coordinate 9,239 of JBBYHQ010002479.1, read as the reverse complement.
TGGATGGCACGCAACAATTGCAGAGTGGAGCTTGTCCTAATACATCCGGACAAGCTATGTAAGATAGTAAAGAAAGAAATCAAGAGTAGAATTAAATGTATTGTTAGCAAAGTGTCTGCCAAAGACACTACTTGGCTCCAAACTCTGATATGATGTATTCTGAGATCTGACAACAGAGTTTCTTTCTTTTTTGATTGAATAAAATTTACATTTTCAACAAAAAAAAAAAATGTTATTAACTTTTTAAGCAGTTAAAGTGGTCTCCCAATAAATTAGTATGAGAGTGTCTTATATGAGATTTTACCTTATTTCCAATCCTTGAACATTAACCAATGAAATTTTTTTTGATTGTTTTTTTTTTTTTTTTTTTTTTTGAGGGGAACCAAATGAAAAAACAAACTCTATTCCAATTGTAATCTAAGCTTAATGAAAAAACAAAAAAAAATGGTAGGTGCATTACAAGACAATCACACATTTTTAAGTGAAATGAATCACAATTTCAAAATTCTTAAGAAAAACAGAACTTTTTGAATATCTTTGCTAGGTTTTTGGGCAGATAAGCGATTGTACGATTAGATTAGGAAAAACTCGACTTAAAAATTCACGGTTAGATTTAGAAACAAGTTAAAATCGATAGGAAAACCCTAATAATTGATGTCTGACTTAGCTTCCATACTTTGCGCCACTATTCTCAAGATCGACAACACAACCATCTTTAATTTCAAAAATTAACTTGTGATGAATGACCATTGCAATAAGGGAGGATATGGGTGGGGAGGTGAAATGAAAGCGCGAAGATTAAAAAGGTTGACGGAAAATGGATGGAAACTACGCAGGATAGTCTTCCAAAAAAAAAACCTTGTTTAGGTTGTTTTGATAACAAAAAAAAAGTATAGGGTAGTCTTCGTGAATTTTTTTTATATAAAATGTAGTTTATGAGAAGAAAAAAAGAAAAAAAAAAAAAAGACAATGAGATTGCATGAAATTGAGAAAAGTAAAATGATTAGTAGAGCTTAATCGGAGAGTTCACAAAACCAATGAATCACTCAATACACAGCTTACATCGAAAGACTTCTACATTCATGACCAGCATGTAGAGGTCAATCAGGTAATGGACGGAGGAGAATACCGGATAATGATTTTGGACCAGGGGATAGAACTTGGCTACAGGACGATGCAATGCTGTATCTCGAAACCAGAGGGCGCGACTTACTCGAGGACATGCATGACTCAGAGGTGGTTTAGACGGAGATGTGAAGATACCACGAAAACGTATTGTGGCAAGCATAGATGCAAGCTAGAAGCAAAGTTTGCTGAACCAAAAAGAAGTGCCAACAACAAAACCTTATTTTTAACGCAATTAGAGCGAAAAGCAGATTAATCACTATACGAGACTGATATTTATGCACAATTTCTTTTTGTGAACTGACGAACTAAAGAATAATTAAAGGTTTTCAAACGAAATTTACAAAGACAAGCCCATTGGGAGAAAAAGGGAAACGGAAAATGCTTTTCAGAAAGAGTTAAATGTTACTAGTGTCTCCATGCATGTATCTTGATAGCTAACTAAGGATATGCATTTCTTCTACGAGTATAAGGATTAGGGATTACTGTTGAGTGATCGCGGCAGCCGTAGACAAAACATTGCCCCTGCTTGACAGAAACTTGCACCTGAACTGTTCGAACTTGTTGTTTTTGATAGCATCTCTGATATTTTGAAAGAATTTCAACATATGGTGCGTGTTATGTCTGGAAAACAAGGAAGAACAATTAGTATGCGATGATCAACGAAACAATGAGAGCATGTAGGGTCTTAGGGACGACGTAGGGACATACATTTCTAGCAGGATCAGAGCTAGCATCTCCTTTGTATTCAGCAGGTGATTTATGTAGGCTCTTGAATGATTTTGACAAGTATAGCAGCTGCATTTCTCAACAATTGGTGATGTATCTTTCCTGAAATGATGAACACATGATGATCAACAGATTGAGAATCTGCACAGTGACCCCCTCCTGCCTTCCACGGAGAAGACCTGTTGATTCAAAGTCTAACTCTAACTAAATAAATTAATAGCAAATGGCAAGATCAAGTCATAGAAACTCTCGGCTATCTATTCAAGCACAACAGCTGTAGGAAATGGTGAGGGACAAGAAAGATCTAAAATGCATATTACCAGGTCGTGTTGATAAACAATAGAGTTGGTATAGCTAGTGATAAGGACTAGGACTTTGTGCTTGTAGGTTACAAGTTCGATTGCCCTATAAAATACCTGGTTAAAGAATAGCCCAAACGCTCACCCTTTTTCATGAAAGGCTGTACCATGTACGATGTAAGTTGTATTGGATCAACCAAAATTGTGTCTACCGAGATTAGGGTCCCCTTTACACAGCTCAGACAAAACTAGGTGCACCAGCTATTAGTGAGAAAGGATAGATAACTTGGTCAGTAGACAAGACAATGTGGTATAACTAGTTAACTTCAGCGTCAAAGATGGGTATGGATCATTTCAGACCATTCTTATTGCCAAAAGTATTAGTCTACTCTTCAGTGGCTCAAAACATAGGTCTATTTCATCTCAGTAACAATTTAGGATAAACATTAAGAAGACAAGCAAATAGGTAAATTCTAGTCCAGATAACAGGCTAAACTAATCCATGGTCTCTAGATTCATCATTTTCTGCTTGCTTCTCTGCTGTGCTCGGGCATATTTACAGCTATATAGGGGTTCCTGTAATCCCGCAGTTGTGCCTTTATCTAGGTAACTATATCTGGAAGCCTTGATTTGAGATTAGGCGACCTACTCAACTGCTAATTGAATATCCCAATTTGGGCACGAGTGAGGGGAAAAAGAAGGAAAACAGCACAAAGCATTTACCAGTTACTAGTAAAAATTATCAAGAGTGTGATAAATGACTTGAAAATCTAAGAGTACTTTATGAAAGAGCCCAAATGACGATGATGAAAAAACTGAACTAGAACGTATCTGTTTAAATGCATGACGTGTATCAGTGCAAAGCAATTTGAAATTACCTGTAAACAGTGGCCTGTAGGTTGATCTTTGTAAGATCACCTCCGAAATCGCTGAGGTCATCAGTTGAAATGTGCTCTGTAGTATAATCAACTGGGAATGTGAGAGCTTGCCCTCCAAGAGTAAGATGATTTATATACCTACATGACACAAAAAAAAAAGGCAAGCTCCGTAAGTAACGTATACATAAAGAAGCATGCCACAATCAACTTCAGCTTATAGAGAGCACATACGAAGATTCAAACAGATCAATGCCGGCAGCAACCCCCTGAAGAATTTCCTCTGCAAGGTTTAGATTATAATTAAGAACAACCACACTTAATCATATCAAAGAAAAAACAAAGGGCATGTTTGGGTGAGACAACCATACTGTACGAACTGGTGAGATTATTAGGTTTTGGGGTGAGTTTTCAACTTGGGCTTTAGAAGTTCACTCCAAACTCACCATGTACTATCAAATCTCAAAAAGACAGTCTAACCCAAAACTTCTCATGCAATAAACACAGCACATCTGAAGGCTAGTACACACTAAAACCACTGAACACAAAGGCCATCTAATGACTTCAGCTTGCTGCTGGAACAGCAGTATCAGCGCGCACAACTGATGTGAACTGTCAATCAGTCTGGTTATAATTTTGAAACGCTACTGTATCAGTCAATACTCTAGTTAAGAAGCAATTACCTGGAAGTCCAAGTCTACAAACTTGACGAGGTTTGTCCTCGGGGAGCAGATCCTGATTGCATGACAATAAAATAAAGCTCAAAGAGTAAGTATAAAACAAATCTGTGCAAAGTCAATAGTTAAGACTATAAGCAAATACTTACAACAACAAACAAAAAATAAATAAAAAGACCACAAGCAAAGTTGCCCCCCATTCTGGGTTTTGCTAACAATAATCTTTGAGGGAACGTGGCAACTGATTGTGATTTATCATACAACTGTTGAAATGGTACTGGTAAAAGCTTAATAGCATGGACATTCTCACAACATATCAGCAGAGTCCACATATGTCGAAAATATTTCACAGGATATCCATGATATCATATAAACTTCTTTGAATTTAACAAGGACACCATAAAACTTTCCGTAAAATGGTTCCCATCCATCAGATAAACTCTACACAGTTGCCTCAATCTCAACTAGAACTAAACACCAGATGATTTGACGTGCCCTATAAGTATTAGTGTATTACAATTCGATGATAGGTGGATCCCAAATCTGGGAGCCAAAAACTAGATTTAGCGCATTTGGTAGGCCCAACGGCAGTGGGACTCCTGCAGGTACTGAGAAGCTCAAATGAAGCCCATTCGCCCTCCCTATTTGAAGTTTTTGCCTAGAAGCCTAAACGACCAACCTTAAAGCATTTTCAGGATTCAGGAACCCAGATGCAACAAGAAGAGAAAGCACAAAAACCCCTGTCAAGGAGTGATCTGGAGGGCAGCCATCTTATCCACTGAACTAGCAAGAAGCTATTGCTTTGGGGTACCGCAACTTTAAGTTCTAAGAATTTGGGAAATCATACTTCTATTTTCCAAACATATATGTTAAGCATGCATCAATATAAGATATATAAGATTTCTGTACCCTGTTTAAGCATGGCGATTTAGTTTTTATAATCCCTACACATTAACGTCAAAAATGAATAGAAAACTAATTTGTATATATTAGAAGTTGGCCTACTTTGGATTGATAATAATGAAATCAATTATGGTAATGCCCATGCAACAAAATCCAGAGAAAATCCTTAATATATCATCAGAAAGGTTCTCTACAAACTGCAAAACAGGGTTGACTGATGCATGCAATGTTGGCTGATTAAAAGTATTATGCCACACAAACCAGAATCTTTCAAACCCAATCTGACACTCTGGAGAGAGGACGTTCTTTCTTTGAGACATCTCACAAGTTCTTCCATCCACTCACTTAGCATAAATAACGAAAAGCTCTCATTCAGACATGTTTTCTGTCCATTACACGAGATTATTAGTCTAGGGAAGTCTGATTAGCCAAGAACATGACTAAAGAAGTCCTGATTTTTATCCAGTATATGTTCAACAAATGCTTGATATTTGTTAGCCAAACTGAAGCTAGCGCTGATGCCCCCATAGGCTCTATTACAACAGGCCAGAGCCAGCACCCAGAGCTGAAACTCGCCTACTAGATAAGCGATCGACCGCCCTTACCCAGTAAACCAAAATGTCAGATTAAAGGAAGACAAATTGTAGGTTTATTGTGTACAAGTCTCTCTACAGAATCAAGTGATGACATGAGTCCAGCTTGGAACTAGAAATGTTTGGCAAGAAGAAGCTTTTGTTTTTTCCTTAGGGCAAGAATAAGTCTTTTTCTTGTTTCCTTAAGGCAAGAAGAAGCTATTCCATCAAAAGAAAACTAATTTCTGAGGTCCCACACATGCCACCAACTAATGACAGCATCCTACAAATGCTCAGAATCAGACTTTTGTCCTTTTTACGGCATCTAACATCACATCTATCAGTTTCAACCTTATCTTAGTCCAGCTATGTAAAACATAAGTCTTCTAGAAAGTAATCAGGGAATCAAGAAAATAAACTAATCTCAATACTCTTGACATTCCATTTCGAGATGATTTGACACCTTCAATTGAGTTTATGCTTTGGTGTAGGTGATAATGAATAGACTGACAATTTGAATTTCAAAGAACTTTCTCCACAGTAGATAAAGATCCGAGGGATTCACTACTAGAAGTTCCAGAACTCTACTTCATGCTAAGATGTCGCATCAGCAATCCGAGTGCCAAATATCATTTTGCCCATCAGCAATACAAATGCTTCCAAGACTTTCATTTGATAGAGAAATCAATTCACGTTAAATTGTCTCCTTCCCTCCTTGGGAGTTCAATAACACCTAGATACTCACATGACACCACCCACGTCCCTAGTCTCCCTTAAGCAATTGCTTCTAAGAGTTATATCATCTCAGAGCACAAATGCATTACAAATTTACGATCACATTAGGAAATCTTGCAACAAGCCATTACCAAATCAGAACAAATGCAACTACTAAAGGTCACACTTCATAAAGGTACTAACGATTGTCACACAAATACGAATACTGTGGTTACTTACCGTGACAGCATTCAGAAGATCAGAGCGTGCATCAATGGCTTCCCCTAGCCCAAATCCCCCGATCCAATAACCTAAGCCGAAAGGAAAAGATAGCAACATAAAAATGAGAACATAAAATCGAATATGAAAGTCATATAAGATCCATAATGTAAAAGCTCTCAAATACTTGAGTGAAAAGGAATTAAGAAGCAATAGCTGAAGAAAAGGAACAAACTATTTGTTTGAGGAATGCACAGCAAAATGATGTTATTTTCTTCTTTGTGCTAAATGTACAACAAGAATGGCATCAATGTTCATGCTAGATTCTCTACAGATATGAAATTAGATGCAGGAGTCAGAAATTCAGGGGCTTCTATAAACCCATGCCTAGACAATCCGCTTCCACCCCCAACCACCCACGCTTTTCAGAAAATAAAACATAAGTAATGAGAGCAGATACCTGAGAGTTCACGTTTGACTACTTCATTAGCACATCTTTTACGTTCTTCCATGTTACACCCGCCAACAATGGCACCAAAAATAGATCCATCTGCCTACAACTTCTCGTATTAATAAATCTAAATAATAATGAAATTAAGGGCAACACAAGTACTATCTAAGAAACTACTAAGGCTTGTTGGGTGGGAAGCCTATTGCAACGTAATAAGATCTTTACTACTCAAAAAAGTGACGAGAACAAGGAAAAATGGTGGTTAAATTTATCCGCAAGCAATTTGAAGATATCTCCATTCAAATGAAGTAATCACCAATTCACCATTCTTCAGCATAAACTCATATAAACACCCTTCCACTAGAACTAACACACTCTCCCTTTATGACCCCTCTCACATAACATTTCTATTTTATTTGTAGTAAATGGGATTCCATTTCATTTCAATGGGGTTTACCAACCAAACATGCACTTAGTTACCAAGCCCATAATCTGCAATGCCGGAAAAATGAAAGACGGATACAAATAAAACAAATTTTCTTGGAATGAGGTGTCTAAGACAGCTGAACTTCCCTGTGGATTGAATACTCCCCCACCCTCTCAACTTGCACTCAACTTTCATAGTTCGATCCAACTGTAGCCAAAATGGGTTTACTTTGAACACTGAGTTACTGGTTACCAAACAACGGTCAAGTGTCTTTACGGCATCACAAAGTTTGATATCTATCTATGAATGTTAGAAACATTGATGAGATGATTCTGAAGACACTGTGAAAGAACATGGGAAATAATCATCTTTCCATTGGATGTACAAAGGCAATCATTCCTTTCTATAATTCATTCTAACAGGCAATATTATCTATTAGAGTAAATGATATTGAACTCGAAAAAGGAAAAATATAGGACAAAGGGGCTTCTTATTTTAGAAGATATTCATGAAGCCTGGATGAAATACATTCAATCAACTAAAGGACATTGGAATGCACCACCAGCCTCATTCCCACGTAACTTTGGTATTGTTACCTACTAGCATACAATCAGGACCAACTAGTTACAGCAGCCATATGACAAAGACAAAGATATCATCAAAAGGTCTATTTACATGAACATTGACAGTACGGACCTCAATGTAAGGAGCTAGTTACCTTGTTTAACTCAATGCATTCGTCAAGCCAACTCAGAGTACGGTCCACAGAAATCTTGTGCCTCTTTTCAGTAGCCCAGGCAGGAACTTCATCAGGAATACTGACCCACCAATTCGGATTCATAGAAGAGATCATTTTCATGTACTCCACAGGCTTAACCTGAAACCATATGTATGTACTTCAATAAATCACTGACGTAACGATGGGGGGAAATGATCACAAGTTAAAACAAGTTTCCATAACATTACCATAAGACGACCACATGGAGTTTCGAAAGATGCTCCAAATTTATTAGTGCCACTTGCTTCTGGAAGACAGACAATGGAATCCCTGAGGACAGCCCCAAACCCATATTCTTGCAAACCAACCAGCTTATGCAATCCACCTATATTAGAAATTGTCTGCTTTGAAATTCCTTCCGCACTAAAAAGAAATGTTTGTCCAACAAGTTAGTCTAATCTAACACAGAATATAAAGAGCTATTCTTATGAAGATCTCACTGCTAACAAACGCTCGCATACATGAGCTTTTCATTAGTTACAAAATCAATCGAATATACGAGCACCCATGCCAGTGACAAGGCTTACACTCAATGTGAGAGAGGCAAACAACAATACATTGACAATACAAAACATGGCGAAAACTCACCCAAAACCATAACAATTTTGAGCTTACCATAACCCAAAACCAGCCCAATAACATTGATGAGCATAACAACAGAAAATATTTCGACCCTAATCGAGAATTCTAGACAAATAGCAAATTTAATTAAAACACAAAAATCACCCCCATATCTATTTCCCTGTAAAATTTCACAAAGTAACGTTCTTTTTTAATATATTGCTGGTTAAAGAAAAGGCAACATATGTTTTGCTCAAAATTCAGCATTAAACTACAATGTGATCCATTCTACATACTCCAAACAAAATATCAATCTAACATAAACTTTCTTCCAATCCTACAACCAGCATTACCATTTGAATCAATTACAATTATGTTACGATATGACAGCTGCAATAATTCCAATTTAAAACCTTAAAAACACACCATACTGTCACAGTGTCACCCAGGACTTGCTAGACACTCCCTCCCTCCGTTATTTTAGATTGTTAACGTTTTGTTTAAATATGTCACGTGTATCCAAAATACAATGTCGACCCATGAATTAAATTTCTATATAAAAGCAGACAGTTTAGTAAGACCGCCCTAGAAGTCTACAACCAACGTAACATAATTGTAAGACGGTCTTACCCAAAACTTTCGCGGAAGTACTAAAACGTCGAAAAGAAAAAGGAGAAAGGAAGAGGGGGACTTACAAGTGAAGAGGGGAGAATTGGAGGAGGTGAGAGGGAGGGGAAGGGAGGGAAGAGAGAAGGTCAGGAGAGAGAAAGTGAGGGAGGCCTTTGCGGGTGGAAAGCAACAGGGATGGGGTTTCTATCGGAACCGGGTAGTTGGCAGGGGCGAAGCCAGGATTAAAAACTTGGGGTGGCGGATTATAACTGTATACGCGGTATCTCTAACGGATAATAT
>JBBYHQ010002469.1:0-11698 GCA_038382645.1 Spergularia azorica | reverse complement strand
ATCTAACGGAAGTTAATATTTGGGTACCATGTGCACAAAGTAGTAAGTTCAAGGGTACTATATGCACAAACTTGCCATTTTGGGTACCATGCGCAATCAGTCAAAGTTTAAGGGTACCACGTGAATTTTCCGTTTAAAAAAATGTGTATATAAAATTGGTCAGTTTGGCCAATTGTTCTGCCTTTTCTATCAATTTGACAGCACCCAGTATGAGGGGTCTACCAACATACCAAAATGTGCAACTTTTTTTTTTTTTTTGGTTACAAAATGTGCAACTTGTTAGACATAATTCCACCAACTTTTAACAGTGGTTATTGAACTATTGTCCAACTGAAATCACAATAGTTAGAAACATATTATGCTTGCGCATCTCATATCTTAACGGAATTCCGGGATGTAACAAATTTATTCAAGTCGAGGATATATAGATAACTGGATAAGTGACATTAATGATTTGAAACTTGCTCATTACTAAAGGGGTAAAAACTAAAAAGAACACTTCAGATAAATGAATTAAGGGATACAACATACAACCATCTAGACTACAGCAATATCAAAGACAGCAGAGTACTAGAGTAGTGTACCCTTCATTGAACAATTACACTCTTCTGATGTGGTGATAGATTCAAGTGAACGCTTGAAGTAGTGTACCCCTGGGAGAGAGCATCACCATCCATGAAAAATGCAGGCTCTAATGGTACATCAAGAGTGACAGTATGACTACTCAGCATTAGCGCGACAGAGGACATACTTGGCCTGTCTGCAGGGTTTTCTTGGACGCACAGCAGAGCAATGTGGATGCATCTTAGTGTCTGAGTGCTAAACCCGGCTGTTAAAACCGGATCTACAATGTTCAATGCTGTGCCTCCTATCCAATTTTTCCAAGCCTAGAGAAATCGATGTTATAACAACCATTGTAAATATGTCATTTTATCTCATGTGCATAACAATATAACATAGTGATTTACAAGAACAATGTAAATTCAGACTTACAAAGCTAAGGAGGTTCTCTGGATTATCTCCACCTGAGAATGAAGTAATCCTTTTTCCGGTGACAATCTCTAAGACTAGCACACCGAAGCTGAACACGTCCGACTTCATAGACACTTGTCCGTGGAGCACATACTCCGGAGACATGTATCCACTGTATAACAAGTCCAATCAAGCATAATTAGAACACATACATACAATTACATCGAAATAGTAAGTGTTCAATCTGTTGAAAAATGTAGGACACTTACTAGGTACCAACAATTCTAGTTGTCATTGTGTGAGTTTGATCAATGTTAAAAAGTCTAGCCATACCGAAATCAGCAATCTTTGGATTGAACTCTGAATCTAGGAGGACATTTGCTGCTTTAAGATCGCGGTGGATGATTCTAAGCTGAGATTCTTCATGAAGATAGAGTAGCCCTCTAGCAATGCCGTTAACAATCTTATAACGTGTTTCCCACAGCATAGGATTGCGCTGAACTGAATCTGTATCTGTCGTATGAAAATCGAGATGGAAATTACACCAGTCGACTGATATATAGTTTGTAAGGTACTAGAAAATAATCAGTGTACAAAGATGAGAACTTTACCAAATATGAAGTAATCAAGGCTTCTATTTGCGACAAACTCGTAGACGAGAAGCATTTCCTCAGAATGTAAGCAGAACCCTACAAGTCTCACTAAGTTTTTATGCTGAAGTTTGGCTAAAATCAGAATCTCATTCTTGAATTGGACATCACCCTGCCCTGAACTCCTAGACAGCCTCTTGACCGCGATTTCTTGGCCATCAGGAAGCACACCCTGACCGCGAAAAATCATCACATTAGACCTTCCCTCATACCCATCATTCTAATTCAACCTGATCAACACATACTACTTGTTAATTACGGAGTATTAATTACCTTGTAAACAGTCCCAAATCCTTCTTGACCAAGCTTAAAATCATCCGAAAAGTCATCTGTTGCGTTCTTCATTGCCCCAAGACTAAATTGCAAGGATTCAAGGGTTTCATAATCTTCTTCTACAATTTACAAATGCACAGTATATCAGGTAAATTGATCTAACTCATTATTCTACCATCAATCAGTTCATAATTACTGCAATTTACTGAGAAAACTTACTGTTAAATTTCACCCAAGACCTCCTCATCTTCTTCCTACGCAATAAGATACAGAGAAGCGCAGCGACAACAAGAATGACTGACACAACAATTGGGACTGCAATGACAGTAGGATTCACAGATTTCTTGCTTTTATGAACTGTGAACACACAGATTTTCATCAGGCAAAAAATCAGAAAATTTATACAGCAGAAATCAGAAACTTCACAACATAATTCTCTATCTTCCCTTACAATTCTTACCTTCTGCAGATGCTGTATGATTAGTTACAGGTGAACGTGGCCGAGGTGGAGGCGGTGGCGAGGCTAAATTAGGTACATTCCCAAAAAACTGAGTTATATCATACTGAACATAGCAACTCGGCTCGACAATCTTCACACCAGACGCCTTAAAAGTAGGCTGAATACAGCAAGAAGGAAAAACATTCAGACTCCCCTGAACACACTGAGCACAGCTTTTCGCTGAAAGATCAGGTGTACACTGAACAAGCCCATACAATGTCTGATCACCTGTCAGTTTAACCTGACCAGCAGCATACTTAATCTCAGCATCACCTGATGCAGCTTTTTCCTGCAACGACATCATTAAACCTGACAAAGATACATTAAACCCGACAGTATCAGCAATAGTATCAGACCCTGTCAGATACCACCGTGGTGAATCTACAACGACACCGTAAATAGACGTGTTGGTTACGTAAATGGTACAGTACTCGGAATAACCAAAGGCGTTCATTTGGTTAGGACATGTTTCAGAAATTGCGTTAGCAGAGTCGGAGATACAAACCCGGCACGTACCGAGTGGGACATCGCCTCTGCAGATGGCTAAGGAGTGGACTTGGTTCGGTGGTTCGCCCGCGGTGAAGTTGTAGAAGCCGTAGGTGATGTTAGTGTTGGAAGAGAGGGAATTTAGGACTGTTTTGCGGTTGGTTTGGTATGGACTGTTTGGGTCGTATGTCCCGCCGCTGCAGTCACTGTGGCGGAACGTGAATTGTGATGATACTTGATTGAGTGAAGTTGAAGCTATCATGAGGATGGCAATGATTAGAAGAGATGGCTCCATTTTTGCTCTGATGTTTCTTCTACATGAAAGTGCAGTTCAGAGTAATGAATGGATGGATTTTGGATAATTAGTCGAAATTTTAATAAATTACCCAAATTGGAATTTGGGTATGGTATGCTTTAATTTTCCTTTGGCTTTCTTTTGTACAGTATTTGGTAGGTCATTATTTAAATGAGTCCAGTAGGAGACAACATGAGTCTGGGAAATGAGGATATGAAATCATATATGGTCATCCTTAATTGGTGCGTTGATAAACATTGGCGAAAAGTACCTTGTTAAAATGAGTTATTATATCAAATCTTAAATTCGCCCCCATACTAATCACAATAGTGTCATGGTTATATACTAGATTTAATACCTCAGCCCTCAGACTTGGTATGGTATTAGCCCTATGGCTTATTTTTTATCTAGCATTTAATGGGGTCAGCGACGAAAGGTGGGGGGCACCCAACACCGGTGATGGACCGATAATATGTTATTTTTAATATGCATATAATTTCAATCTTTGTTGTGATTTCATTAATTGTAAACTTAAATAATTTTACATGGTGATTACGACATACAGAGTATGCCTTACTTTTATAGTCAACATGCATAATGCCTAAAACTTTTTGTAAAAGAACAAAACGCTCGTTGTCTATTGTACCTTGATTTTGCTCGAAATTTCATTTATGAACTTTCAAGTGTAATGCTCGTAGTACAAGTGACCTCCTTCTAGATGATATTGTTGAACTAGGTAACCATTTTGAGGATTTTCTTGTTTCTTGTGTAAAACGGGCGGAAAATACTGTAACTCACTGCATAGTTAGACTCGTCACCAATGACGGGTCAAATATGTTCTTTGTAAACAACTTTCCAAAGGACATTCTCGCGCTCACGGAGCTTTAATTTAATTGAATAGCCACCTTCCCATTTGACCTAAAAAAAAAAGTCGTAAACAGCTCAATCACACGTTCACACTACCTAACTTCAACGACCATTAATAGTACTAGTAACCAAAAACAGAAACTTTGCACAAATTTCCTTCTTTCCAAAATTAAACAATGCATTTCTATTCATTTTCTTTCCCAATTCCAATAATAATCATATTTTTATCATTATTACTTTCTCATTCCTCAGCCCAACCGGGCCTGGCGGCGGTGTCCCACTACTGCAGCCCATCCAACGGCAACTACACCAACTCCAGCACCTTCGCTACCAACCTCGCCACCCTCCTTGCCGACATAACCACCGCAAGCTCCACCGCCGGAGGATTCTACAACCTCACCGCCGGTGAAAACTCCGGCCTTGACCAGGTCAACGGAATCGGATTATGCCGGGGTGACCTGTCCGCTTCGGACTGCAAGTCGTGTCTGTCCGCCGCTGCCGATTCGATTAGGGAACTTTGTCCGAACCAAAAGGAGGCTATAGTATGGAACACGCCGTGTCTGCTTCGGTACTCTAATCGGACTATTTTTAATTCCAAGGAATCCTCGCCTGCGACTTACCTCTACAACACCGGCAATGTCTCCGACCCTACCAGGTTCGGCATTTTTTTTTACGTAGTTAGGAAAATAAATGTGAATAGTGCTAAGGCTACTTTTATTTTTTCTATGACATGGCCCTACCATTTTGGGACAGTGCAACTGGGGAAAATCGGTTTGGGTTGGGTGCCTTGGGTCGTTTTATTGTTTTAGACTTTCTATTTCAGTCAATTCTCAAGTATGGTAGCTTTTAGGTCTTGAGCTAGCCATTACTTCCTACTGTCCAGATTAAACTTCTCATCCTTTTTTTTAAGGTTTTGACTTTGTTTTTCCCATTTTCAAAATATTACGTTTTTTGTCGAGTGAAATAATTATGGAGGCAAGATAAAGATGTTGGTTATAACTAGCTTAAACTTATTTTTTAAATGAATTGTTAAGAATTATTTATTAGCTTTCCTTTGGAGGTGAGCAAAAAGGAGCGGGAAGTTTAATCTGGACCGGAGGGAGTAGATGTTTGAGTAGCCGTTAGTTGTTAGTATTTGGTTGAAAAGTAGTTGTTAAAAATGACGTGTTTGGCACGATCATGAGCCGTTGAGTTATTAAATTGACATAAATCATAATGTTAAATGTTACTTATAGCATTTAGCAAATACTCCATAAAATGCTAAATGCTACTTGGAATGCTAATAATAAATGTAAAGCGAAACAAGTAAGTAACGTTTTGACTTGGTCAAAACGTAAACGCTACCAGACTACCAAACATAGCTTAAACCTAATGAATGTAGTTATATCACATTTGATGGTTTTGAATGTTGTGAACTAATCAAGTTATTGCCTTTTATATGATCTGGACATCTGGTGAACCATAACTCCAGTTGAATCAGGCCAAGTTACAACCGAGTCGGGTCTAGTCTGGGTTGGGTAAAATTTGGGTCAATATCAGCTGGATCCCAGGTCAAGTCACTCGAGGTCATCATATTGGGTCACACTAGATGGCTAAGATTAACCTTATAATCGGGTTATATTTCGGGTCAATTTTGTTGGACGAGGTCGGTTTGTCTATTGTCACCCCTAGGCCCTAGCTATGTTGTTGCAAATATGCGCCTTGTTTTTACGTATATGTATATGACTACTTTTGATTTATGTCGCATTCCCCATGACAGTAGTGCTGTTGTGCTATGCATTATGTAATAAATTACTTCATATCCTAGTTGGGGGCTAATAACAGCACTTGGTTGTGCCTCACATTATGTTTCTAGATATCCCAGTGACCTGAGTTCTCTTGAATCGTCATGGATGTTCCCGAACTGATTTGATAAATTTCCGAATCGAATTTGTCGTCAGGAAATATTGATCATTGAAGGTCTAGTTTGTATACTTCCTCCTATGTCAGAATGACTATTCTAAATGCTGTTTCGATTTGTTAGACTATCTGATGCACAATGATGCCACGGGATAGGGCAGGTGTTGGTAATTGACTAAACAAGAATCATTTTATGCCTACAACTGTCACAGGTTCAACCAGCAGCTTGGGACATTGCTTAGCAGTTTAGAATCCAAGGCAGCAGCAGGAGATTCTCAAAGTAAATATGCTGCTGGGTCTGCAAAGGTGACTGACTTTTCGAATGTTTATGCACTGGTGCAGTGTACACCTGATTTATCGGCACTGGAATGCTCGAGCTGTATAGAAGACCGTATTTACACTATTCCAAGATGCTGTGCTAATAGTATGGGGGCGCAGCTTTTGTCACCTAGCTGTACTGTTAGGTTTGAGAGTTCTCCGTTTTTGACTCAAGCTCCACCTTCCCCTCCTCCACAGAGCAGTAGCAGACCTAGCAGCAACAGTAGTACAGGTGATTGTAGCTTAGTAAATGTTAAATTGCAGCAGCAGTAGTTCAAGATGAATTGCTCGACCTGACTTTTTGCATCCTTTAGTTGTAGGAAAGCAGGGGGGCAAAAAAGGAACTACACCAATAATTGCTATTGTTGTTCCTGTAGTTGTTTGCTTGGTGATTGTATCATTCATATGTGGATGGTGTTTGCTCAGAAGAAAGAGACGCCAGAAAGTTGAAAGTGAGTAAATTGATGCGTTTGTAATTTAATAACAGCTAATGTTTTATGCTCTGACTGAATGATATTTGTATTTGCTAGCATCCTCCTTTTCCTTCAATACGGCTGAAGATGGGATCAATCACTCTGATTCTTTGCTATTTGATTTTGGCACGATAAGAGTTGCGACAAATGCTTTTTCTGATGTTAATAAACTTGGCAGAGGGGGGTTTGGTGCTGTCTATAAGGTACTTAGCTATTAGTAATGTCCATTTTGATCATCTTATTGAAGAATATGAGCATGAGATCGGAAGTATAAGATCATGAGATCATATATAATATATTAGTTATTAGTAGAGATAAGTAACTAGTATATGATCTCATGATCTTATACTTCCGATCTCATGCTCATATTCTCCAATTCATCTATCACTATTTAATCTAGCTTTTGTTTCCGTGTAGTAGCTAAACAATTTGTCAAATATTCAGGGTATACTTTCAAATGGGGAGCAGGTAGCAGTGAAAAGGCTAGCGAAGAATTCTGGGCAAGGTGAAGTTGAATTCAAAAATGAGGTTTTATTATTAGCCAAGCTTCAACACAGGAATTTAGTTAAGCTCCTAGGTTTCTGCTTGGAAGGAGAAGAAAGACTTCTGATCTATGAATTTGTTCCTAACAGGAGCCTGGATTACTTCTTGTTTGGTATGTATGTTTTTTGTTTGTTGATTTCGTCACATGAGCGTTTAGCAGTCTGTCTAGTATAAATTTTTAGCATTATGTATTGTGCAAAATGGCAGATCCAGAGAAGCGCGGGCAGCTGAATTGCCAGACACGCTTCAACATCATTGCAGGCATTGCACGGGGCTTACTTTATCTGCATGAGGATTCTCGACTGCGAATTATCCACCGTGATCTTAAAGCCAGTAACATACTTTTAGATGCAGATATGATCCCAAAGATTGCAGATTTTGGCTTGGCCAGGCTCTTTCAGTTTGATCAAACTCAAGGGGACACTAACAGAGTTGCCGGCACTTAGTAAGTATAACTTTTGGCCTACCTGCTGTCTTGCTTTTCACTTTAGATATTGTACTTGTTCCGAGGACACGAATTGTAGAATCATTTCGGGACTATGAAACTCTTACGATATTGTCACAAAGACCTGACGTTCAATAGTTTGAAAGTGAAAGTAACTTGTGAAGGTTTCTGACAAAGAACCATGTATGTGCAGCGGATATATGGCGCCAGAGTACGCCCTGCATGGGTTATTTTCTGGTAAATCAGACGTATTCAGCTTTGGTGTATTGGTTCTGGAAATGATTACTGGACGGAAAAGCGTAGGTTTGTACCAAGGCGAGGAGTCAGAAGACTTAGTAAGTTGGGTAAGTGATTTTCTGTTTTGTGTGCATATGCGATACTATTTTGGTATAATAAAGAGCTTATGAAGTAGAACCGGAAAAATTAGCTTTAATCCAATATCTCAGTGAGATTGGCCAATATAGATTGTTGTTGAATGAGTATCCTTCTTGTTTACAGCTAAATATAATCTTCTGCTTGGATTTGCATGTTCTGCTTTATTTAACTTTTACTTCATAAAAACGACTAGTACAAATGTGGCTAGTTTTATTTTTGAAGGTTTGGCGAAATTGGAGGGAAGGAACCGCTGTAGATGTAATCGACGAAACTATACCAGCTGGTTCTAGGACTGAGATGATGAGATGTGTCCACATAGGTCTATTATGTGTACAAGATGATGCCACTGACAGACCAACTATGTCTTCAGTGGTTCTTATGCTGAGCAGCCACTCCATTACACTTCCAGTGGTGTCTCATCCTGCATACATTACGCGCAGTCTGAGTCCATTGTGTACCCTCTCTGAAGAACACAGTTCAGAGATAACCAAGTCATCCAAAAGCAAATTAACACAGAATTCGGTTAATGTGGATTCTAGCAATAGTCTGCTTCTCCCTTGATAATTGAATACTGTAAATCCGTTGACAGTTGCTAAGTTAAATTAAAGATGGGTTTGAATTATTTTACAGCATGATGTATACACGGCTCTGTAGCTCACTTAAGTGGTCTTCTTATCTGTATTGCTTCTGAGCATTTTGTTTCCAGATAGCAGATAAAATGAACCGTTGGATTTAGATTGCACAGAAGGATGCAAATTTTATTAGGGTTTTGTTACTGATATCACAATTTTACAAGGAATTTGAATAAAACTACCTTCTCTGAAATGCATCTTTTTTCCTGTTTTTTTCTTTTTTTTTTTTTCTTTTGTTGCTGTACTTTCTCCTTTCTTCCTGCCAGTTCCTGGAACTGGTGGGTGGTGAATAAGCCCCATCTATTTGGTGCGTTTCAGGCTTTTCCCTGAGGAACAGCTTTGACCTCCATTATTGAAGTGATCCTGGTGAAAAATGGTTGGGAGTAGAAGCCGCAGAGTGACCATCATCCATGCAGGAAATTTTCCGAAACAGAAAGCTCCGACAAGGGAAGCATCAAGATTGGCTGGAGGACAGTTAGCAGGGACGTAACCTTCTGCATTCATATAATCAGGTGAGTAATGAAGCTGTTTATTTCATTCATGTAAACTTGCACTTTTCTCAAGTTCTTGAAATCCATGCTTAGTTCTTCATTGTTCACTGTTGTTCCGTATGGCTTGGACCGCTTCTGCAAAATGCACACTTGCGTCTCTCCAAGCGCCAATTATATTAGTCCGTTGTGACTTTTACTTCATGTATTTCTTCAATATGGTTTGCTAAAGCGATCTGTCTTTCTTTGTTGTCAACCACAAGTAAACACCTTCATTTCTCACCGCCATAACCGAGGGCCAATGACCTTTGCATGTGTGTTTGTCTTTAAATTTCTTTTCTAGCGCTTTGTGAAGTTTGATTCATTCTTGTCCGGAACTTGATCAAAGCATAAGGTCCATTGTTGTCGGATGCCTATGTGATGTTAGTGGTTAAATATCCTTGGTCATGGAAGGCATCATTCTCTAACCTCTCCGAAACTTCCAGCTCCATGACTATGGGTGTATACTACTACTAACATCTCATAGGTGGCGGACAACGACGAACCTTATGCTTTGATCAAATTCGGACAAGAATGAATCAACTTCATAAAGCAGTCGACTTAGAGAGGAAATTTAAGACAAACACAGATCCGAATTGAATGTCATTGGTCCCCAGTATTGCCCGAAGGAAATGAAGGTGTCTGCCTGTGGCTGGCAACAAAGAGAAACAAATCGATTTTCGCAAACCAGATTGAAGGAATACCCCCACTAAAAGTTACAATGGATCAAAATAATCAGCCCGTGGAGAGACGCAAGTCTCCAATCTACAGAGGAAATCGATAGAAAGGAAGTTCGGAGTGCCATTTTGTGCAGTTTCCGGCCTAAGCCGGAACCAAAGGGAGTGTTATTGGTTTGACCCTCATCCTATACTTATAATCAGAGTGGAACATTTCACTGACAAAATATGATATTCACACTTAGATGATTAATTTGTGCATTTGTTAAACAATTTTGCATTGGAAATTGGCAATATCTTTAATTTAGGTGGGAGAGCAGTAGCACTTAGTTATGATAAAGTCTTAAGATTGCTAACAATTAGTTATTAACAGATTGTGACAAGTTGTCCATGTCTAAAGTCTACTGATGCTAAGTCAAACTACATTTCTGATAAATTTTCGTGTATGCTTGACAAATTCACAATTTTGGGGAAGAAGGGATTATGTTTTTGTGATTAATGATTTCGTAGCCAGTTTCCAATATGAAACTACCTCATATAGCCAAAGTTCTTCCTGTAATTTTCCTTCAGATCATAGTACCTAAGTTTTTAGCTGCCACTGCATCAGAGCCCAAATTTGTCAGCCAGTGGTGTGTCAACACTACTGCCAATTATGCACAGAATAGCCTATACAAACGTAATCTCGACACCGTCCTAGCGGACCTTACAGCCAATTCGGCCTTAACACGGTTCTTCAACGCCTCAGCGGTGGATCACCTGACGAAGCCTTTGGCCTATACTATTGTAGAGGTGATGCTGATTCTCAGCTTTGTCAAAACTGTGTTGAATCTACAGCTAAAAAAAATCACTCAATTGTGTTCTGAGAAGGAAGCTGTTATCTATTACGAGGAATGTACATTGCGTTATGCAAACCGGAATATCTTCTCTCGCGGTGAGAAAACTCCTAGGATTTATTGGAGCAGGTTTTCTAAGGTGTCCAACTCTGCCGACTTAGAACAAAAGCTCTCGATTACGATGTTAGGACTCCTTAAGAAAGCAGCTTACAATACTTCTTCAGACGGATTTGCAACAGGAGAGGCTGATCTGTCATTAGGCCTTAAATTATACTGCCTTGTTCAGTGTACTCCTGATATCCTTGGCGCTCCATGTGAGTTGTGCTTGAAATATGCTCTGGCTAAGACGCAAGATGATTGCTGTAACGGGGGATTAAGAAGATTGCTGATCTTACAGCCTAGTTGCCAGCTAATGTATGATACAGCACCTTTCTATTCATCTCCATCTCCCCCTCCGCGCCCACCTCAATCATCACCTGCAGGTAAAATTTGATGCTCCTTTTATGGTACTTGTAAATTTCGTAAGCAAATCTTTCGTCAGTAATCTCAGATTGTTTCCTGCTAGTTTGAGTTAATAGATGTAATACCAGTCCTAATTCTTATTTCTTGATACTTATGGATCCTTTAGTAGACAAGGGGGCGGTGTACTATGTAATCAGAGCCGGAATTCCTGCTGCAGGCTCCGTATTGCTGCTCCTCTGTGGTATCATTTTCTGTTTGTGTCGGAGAAAGAAGAAAGACGCGAAACTAGGTAAACATCACACCTGCGTCAACTTATATATGTGTGAAGTTGCTTTTTTGCATCAATACTGAACATTTCTTTGTGTTTTAGTTGCCCAAGAAAATAACAGGAACATGGAAAATTCCTTGCACTTTAGTCTAGAAACAATTCATTCTGCAACAAATAACTTCTCCATTGCTAATAAACTTGGTC
>JBBYHQ010002460.1:0-11701 GCA_038382645.1 Spergularia azorica | reverse complement strand
GGCCGACGAAAACGGACGCACAAGAAGGAGATCAAGAGTTAGGGCAGCGGAAGAAAACCTAACTAGCTGATACCATAGAATAATACGAATACCCACACAATATAATTGCTTGTTTATTATTGATAATAAGATGTGTATTTATACTACACAATAACTTGGAGAATACTCCAGATTTCCTAGATCTAAAATATTCCATAGTCTAGAATATTCCAAAATACAACCTAATAATATTTATTATATTATTATCTATTAATAGATAGTACCAGCTCCACTCTTTCTTAATGTGGCCAGACTAAGACCAACACAATACAGGACTCAGTTTGCTTTTTCACCACCAAAAAAAAAAAAAATACAGGACTCAGTTACATGTTACCCCAAAAGGCTGATTGATAGAACTACTTGAGTCTTCAGACACATGTACAGCAGAAGCCGTAAGAAAATAGTCTACTACCCATTCAAGTCACTGGAAAGAGTGGAAACTCTTCTACTGTACAGATTTTCGCTACAAAATGATCCAGTCGTCTCACATGATGTTGTCCTAAAAGACTGTTTTACTGAGTGAAGCTAGTTGACAACCCCTCCCCCCCACCCACACGCACACAAAAAAAAACATCTAGCAGACTATCAGTATGATATAAAGTCAGAAAAGAAAACCAGAAAAAAATACCTCTGGCTTCTGATGGTGTCAATGGGAAGTCTGACAGCACACCATCAACTGAGAATTCACCATTGTCAATGTATTGAAGATACTCAGCAACTGGGTTGTAGCTGTAGTTGTAAGGAAGTACATTGTCATTTGCAAAGTCTGCAGCAAAAACTTCAAGCTCAATCTTATGAGCATCTGCCACAAGAGAAGTATGAGGTGGCAGATAGGAGGTTAAATCAACAGACCATATGTAAGTCTTCGGGACAAGGATTCCGGATGCAAAGCTCTTGATAAATGTAAGATTCTTGGAGAGAGATCCATAAGTCTGGTTGGTTGAAGGTTCAGTCGCATCTTGGTCAAGAAAGCGGAAAACCAATTTTGTCTTGGTTGCTGCAAATGGCCTTGCTAGTTCTCGTAAAAACATAATCTCAGGAGATGATATGTGACTAATGATCACTCTTTTGGAAGCACTGATGACATAACTTCTCATGCTGAATTTGTGTTGGGTGTAAAACGCATCATGCTGTAGCGAATATGGATATTTTTAGTCAATCTCCATCCAAGAACATGGTGAACCAAAAAAGATGGCTGCTATAGAACATGTATATGATCATGCCAATATTCTGCGTTCTAGGATAAAGTTGTACCTGAATGTTTAACCAAAAGCCAGCAGGTTTATTTTGTGTAAACACATCCTCCACTGTCTGAATTTGAAACTGAGAATCAAATTTAGGGCTGCGGGAGTCAAGTCCCTGGATTACTGCATCAAACGAAGGCAGAGATCAGTCTCGGATACATTGACCTAAAGAGCCCCATCCTTGCTCAACACACACACACACACACACATTCTTACCACCCGAAGCAATTTAGTAAAGAGTGGTGGTTCAAAAGATATTTTCATAAAGGTTCAAATAAGTAGGAAAGTAGGAAAGTAACAAATGAAGTTTGACTTACAAGAGACAGATGCAAGTTCTTTTAGAGTAAAATCAATGGAGAAGTATCCATCCTTTTTGACGCCATCAATAATATAGCTGTTAACCCTTCCGGGTGGAAAAATTCGATTCACATCTGATCCATTATTCATCATGATACTAGGGAAGCAAATCCCAAACCCGTCTTTAGTGAGCTGGACATCACACCATACAACCAAGTCCGGCACACTAGTCATCATAGCCCATTTGTATGCAAAGAAACTAGAATCAGGAAACAAGCCAGAGAACCCACCACGAGCTATAACTAGCGGCAGAGACCCTGCAGAAGCAATGTTTACTTTCTTTTGAGCAAAAATCTAACCAAACAGCTCCGAGGTCTGAGCCAACAGTCAACAGTGACACTTATTTAAAAACCTGAAGATATCATCTGGAAGCTATAGGCAATCAGGCTAACAAACCACAAGGAAAAGTCATTAAACAACATGATACTAGTTTCGGCAGTAATCGGTATCAGTTAGAAGTTGTCATTGGCAAGCACATATATTGTTGTCAATTCTTATTGCATATTGGCAGTTAAATTTTCGAAAGTATGTGCGTAGAAATCATGTTTCTGCTACTTCTAATGCTGGAATGTAGAAGCACTCAAGCACGCCCACAGATGGAAAAACATCGGACATGAGTTCTAGCAGCTTCAAGAGTAATCAGATTTAGTAATAAATTTGTAATATCACACAAAATGCTACTGGCATATATTCCTGCAGATCATCCTATGAAAAATGATCCAAACTCTTGGCTAAACTTAGTATTGTCACGAAACGTATAGCTGTCAACTCTTAGTACATTTTGACATGTAATAATGCTTCTAAAATTACAGCAAACCCACTTGCTCAAACATTCAACAAGTGTTGAACTATATTAACACATTAAGTATACTAATCAATCATCATGGCCCATCAATATGAATTATTGATGTAAAATTAACTCAAACTTACACAAACATACAATTCCACATTAATCCATTACCTACTTCAGATTTCACATAAATAGAAGTCACCAACTCACTAAACCAAATGAAATGAAACCTCAAATACCCATCAAATGACACCACTAAATAATTCCGAAACCCCGGGTTGTTGAAGGCACTCCACATGTGAGTGTCCTACAATATAATAGTAATATGAATGAGGATGTCTACTACTCTACTTAGTATACGAAAAGTTACTTCTCGATTGACAATTGGTTTTAGAATGAACTATACTAATTGGGTTATGAAGTGTTGGACTCCCTTTCTCTCCTCGCCAGGGGTAGGACCCACACCTAATTAAAGATTTCACATTGTATTGAATCCCATGGCTAATTAGTAATTACTTGGGTTTATGCTTGAACGTCCTTTATGCTACGGAGTTGACGCCATCTATTCTTCTTCCGACATCATTGGAGGTCCGTTCGACCTCGAAAATAATCCCATAAACTTGTCTTTTCATGCCCGAGTCACAATGACCCGATTTCCTAGAGTTATTTTTTCATAATGTTGTAGAGTCTACTACGAAATACGGAGTAGAATATAAAAAATAAATATTCATTTCAAACAAAAAGAGAAATGTCTAGATTGTATCGCTATTTTACAAACAATAGGAGAAATGTCTACATGGTTCCATACGAACCGAATCATAGAAAAATGGCGTATTCGTCATGTACATGCAAACCAACGTAAATGATAAAATAGACCAAAGGAATAAAATGACCCGAATATGCATTTCCATTTTCCGACCCAATCTTAACCCGACCCAGCTATTTATTGGCAACCGTATATTCTACCAAAACCGGGTTTAAATTTCTACCCGAACCCGTAACACGCCCACTACCCCCACCCGTTTGACATGTTTTAACTTTTCAGCTCATACAGTCAAACCCATTTCCCAATGCCATGCAAAAACAATGAAATTCACATTTTTTTCTCATATTAATTTCTGCCTTCATAATAATGTACACCGTATCAATTAATATGAGTAAAATTAGAGCTGAAAAAAAAAAACGAAGAGGAGAGAGAGAGAAACTAACCATCAAGAGTTAGCCATTTGGAGGAGCTCCTGGTAGTAGCATTATTATTCTGAGCTGAAGTAATTACTGAAAACTGAAGAATAACAAGAAGAAGAATAAGAAGCACTGCAACATTATTATTATTATTAGCAATATTTTGAGCTCCCATTGCCGGAAAATTAATTTTCCGGGGTAACATTTATTGTAATTATTTAATTTGCAGCGATTTTATAGAAAATCAATCTGTGATCATGTAGATATCGGTGGCTTTTTTGGAGTTGGACTGTCAAGAAAATAGAAGTGGACAAAGGTCAAAGGTGTGAATTAGTGTACAGTTGGCTGGGTTGGGTATGGTTTTCATGACATCATAAAGCTAGTTCCCTAAACAAATACTCTATCTGTCTTCATTTAAACACCCCGGTTATTACTTTTACCCGGTCAATAATACACGACTTTGGTCATTACTTTTAAGCGGCCTATGGGGTCTCTAAATGGGACAGAGGGAGTATAGGTCGTTTTCACATTTTCGAGACGCTTTCACTTCCATTTGCCGAAAAATATATTCGAATGGAAAATGAGAAAGCAATATCTTTAAATTTTATAATTTTAATTACTAGCTGGTTACGGGAGATTAGATGTCGTTCCATTTTGAATGTCCGACTGACCTAAAGTTGAGTGCCTATGTTTATTGAAGATGTTGAAACCACAGTCCATGTGGAAAACCTGCCTTGTCAAAGGCGAGTCACGACACAGCCGGGGATAGTTCTAATACACGTCCTGCTCACGGCCAACGCCTGGTTATTCAGGACTCACGGCCAAATAATGCTAGACTCGTATACACGTCCTGCTCGTGGCCATTATTCAACACATACAAGCTTATCCAGGACATAAATCACGGCCATTGTTCCTCACGTACAAACTTATGCAACACATATGTAAATCATTGTAACGAACCTAACACTTGTTACATCAAAATCACGCTTGCAAGCTTATGGGGGACACAAATCATTGAAATGATTGTTTAAAAAAACAAACAAATGAAGCCGGAAAAATTTGAAATTAAAAAGCACGAGAATGTGACTGGTAACTATAAACATGATTCACACCCAAAGAATAATTTATAATCAGATAGTACAACAATACAAACAGGAAGATACAGAGACTGATTCTGAGCATCCGAGTCGATTATATACCTCTTCCTGCACCCATGATCAGAATACTACAGTAAAGAATGGACATACCTACAACTCCTTAATTGATAGTTAACAAAGAAGGAAAACTGTCCAGAAAGGTAACATAACATGAACTCAGCGTCTGCGAAAACTTGGGATGTGATTTTGCAGCTGCAAATCCATCACCATCTTATTACCAGCTGATATGATATGGTGGACTTCAAAATAATCAATAGAATCAGTGGAAGAAGTGTCTGTTTAAACCTATCAATGCAGCAGACAAACTGCCAAAATCATAGCCAAGGAAGATAACAGTGCGGACGCTGTAATTTGGTGTTGTCCATTTGGTGCTGCTTTTGGGGGTTCTGCTGTTGAGGGGGCCGTAGCATTCTTAGCAACAGCAGGGAGAGGGGAGTCTGAAATATCAGTTTCAGTGAGAAGCGGGTTAGGAGCTTCAGCTGGGGGCAACAATTGAGGGACAACGAGCTGGATGAGTTGTGCTGGCTGAACTGGGCTCATGTAAATTGGTGGATTTTTCGATGCCAAGCAGCGATTGTCTGCAAAATTACCAGAAGTGAGACAGAACCCCAAAACAACTAGAAACACTGCGTAAGCATCTGACAGCAATAACATACAATAACCCAGCATGGATCCCATTGCGCGAAGCTAGAGAGGGGCGAGGTAGTCAGAGAAATTTAACAAGGCTCTAGCAAGTGTAGACTGACATGTCCTTGAAACCGACAGCACAAGAAATCTCGACATTAAAGTACTTTGACAGTAACTTAAAACAAATAGAAATCTTACTCCTGTATGCAACAGCAGTTTGTGGGAACTCCGTAAATACTCCGTCTATTCCAGCAGCCATGACATAAGAATTAATCTCGACAATTGGGTCAGAGAAGAAGTCATATGCTATGTCCACAAATTCGTTTCTTAGAATCTGAACGTACGCTTTCAGTTTAAATGACTGTAATTGCTGAACCACATCAGTCAAACTTAAGAGGAAACCGTTATTTGTGGGGTACACCGACTCCTTGTTGACAACTACAGAGTCAGCGAAGGTCTTGATATCTGCTATGGTAGCATTGGGGGCACCACGTATTGTCTCATCAACTGCATACACAAACTCATACTTGTTTCCCTTCATCGCCTTTAAAACTGAGCTGTTGCTGGACTCGATCATAACCTTTTTGGCAGTGGGAGTATTATAACCAGCTTTCTCCAACGCGTCTAATACTGCCTCAGTAACACTTAGGCTCTGTTTTGCTGCAAGGTATCTAGCATTCTGAGGTAACAAAAGCAATACAGAATCAGATAAAATTAAAACTCCTTCTAAAACAGTACTAACATATAGCAGATAATTTCAGTCAACATGTAAAACAAAAGGCAATTCAAGATGTGTACCTCCCTCAGATCCCCCACAGTCAATGAACTTACATCAACAACCGAGACTATAAAGGATATTGAGCCCGAGATACAGCATACTCCCCAAAAGGGAAAGCCGCCTACGGGCTGATTCATATGTCTTTGTGGTGATTGTTATGTGGACTATGTTTGTCACTTCTTCACACCCACAACTTGGTACCATAACAAAAACAACCTGTGTTGCCATCTACCCATTGACAAGACAACCGATTCTTTTTGGAAAAGTCAAGTTTACTCACATACTACCCATAGAGAGTAATATCCATGGGGTTTCCAATTACAGAGCCAAAGACTCCCCATTTTCTCGTTTTTCAATATAACGGACTAACGAAAAATGACTCTAAGAACTGACCGCGCCTCTAGTATTGTGAACTAGCAGTCAGGCAGTGCGATTATCAACGTAACTTCGATTATGAGTCATCTGGAAACAGACTCTATGTTTCAAATTGAAAAACTACGGGATGAATTTAGGAGCCTGGAAGACTAACCTCTATCTTGATTAATACACCAGAAAGTGAAGAAGCATTTTTGGCAAGGTCCAAAAAGTCAGACAAGGATATGAGTTTTCCAGCATTCTGAAATTTAGGATTCCTGTACAAGATAGAGTTTGAGAATGGGCTTGATATCACAGCTGCAAACCAAGGCAAGGAAAAAGTCAATGCCTGCTTAAATAAAGAACATCGAAATGCTGGTTGTACTAACATAGATCATCAAAAGATCAAGAAAGAGAAACGACGAAAGCCCAACATAGAAATGACTCATGTCACCAAGAACAAATTTTGTCATCCAAAAACCAGTAAGCTCTGAAAAGAAGAGAGGCAGCGACAGATGCCCCCTTATCCAACCATAAACAGGCTGAAGTGCTTTCTCAAGAGACCATGCAAACTTGAATTCTATATGAGATGCAGATACTAGTTAGCTGAGACGTAAATACAGCATCAACAACAACCAAGCCATAGTCTGGTTGGCTAACATGAAAGGTCACTTAGAGCCACCAAACATAAGTAATAAAAGTTAAAAGCACGGAGAACACAGGTAGTGAAACAAATAAGTTTAAACAAATAGTGACAGTCACTGACATTAAAGAAAGGGGGATGAAAACAAAAATAAATTAAGAGAAAGAGTAGTGATACAAATTAAATGTGGGGGAACTCTCTCCTAAAGGAACTTACGTGTCAAGCCTTGAATATCAGTCCAGCTGAGGCTAAATGAAAATATTCCTGGATTTGACTGAATCTCATTAACAGTCGTTAACATGTTCCTGAATTCAGTCTGGGCAACCAGTGTGCTACTCATGAGATTGGCAGAGCTCAAACAGAAAGGTACACCATCCTTTGACATTTGAACAGGGCAGTCAATTACATCAGCGCCATCTGAAATGGCTGCTGTGTATGATAGGTCAGTACAACCAGGGTAGTCTCCACTTGCCCCGAAATGCGACACAACCAAGGGCTTTGCTGCAAGAGGATAGGGGATAATATAAAAAATTATTAGCAACAAAAAGATATAATATTAGGACAGAGTCGTGAAAAGTAAACTGTTTCGAACCTTGTGCTGACGCATTGCTGCCCGCATGTGCAAAGCAATCTGTGGAAGGATAGAAACATCATTAGCATAGAATAAAGATTAGAAAAGTCTCTGGTGCAAATAACTAGTACATGTCAATGGTGTAAACATGAAGATTGAAAGATAGTCTACATAGATAATTCCATCTCCAGTGTCTGTTGCCAGAAAAAATGGTAACAAGCTACCCCCAGAAAGTTGTCCAACAAAATGGTCACAAAAAGATTCCTATCGTACAAAATTTCAAGATTCATAAACTTCAAACTTCAAGATGCATGATGTTTTCCATACAAGATTGTTTTGTGGAGCGAAATTAGTTGATACCATCTAGCAGACTACTGTAAAGCAAAAAAAAAAAAAAAAAAAAAAAAACAGAAAATATACCTCTGGCTTCTGATGGCGTCAATGGGAAGTCTGACAGCACACCATCAACTGAGAATTCACCATTGTCAATGTATTGAAGATACTCAGCAACTGGGTTGTAGCTGTAGTTGTAAGGAAGTACATTGTCATTTGCAAAGTCCGCAGCAAACACTTCAAGCCCACTCTTATGAGCATCTGCCACAAGAGATGTATGAGGTAGCAGATAGGAGGTTGAATCAACAGGCCATATGTAAGTCTTCGGGACAAGGATTCCGGACGCAAAGCTCTTAATAAATGTAAGATTCTTGGAGAGAGCGCCATAAGTCTGGTTTGTTAATGGTTCAGTCGCATCTTGGTCAAGAAAGCAGAAAATCAATTTTGTCTTGGTTGATGCAAATGGCTTTGCCAACCCTTGTAAAAAGGTAATCTCAGGAGATGAGATGTGGCTAATGATCACGCTCTTGGCAGCACTGATGACATAACTTCTCATGCTCAATTTATGTTGGCTATAGAAAGCATCATGCTGTAGAGAAAATAATTATGTTTAGTCAATCACCATTCAGGAACATTTTGAGACAGATGATGCAGCTTTAGAATTTGTATGACAGCATCTTATATGAATTGAATGTGATTAACGCCAATGTTGTGAGTGCTAGGAGAAAGTTGTACCTGAATATTCAACCAAAAGCCAGCAGGTTTATTTTGGGTGAAAACATCCTCCACCGTCTGAATTTGAAACATACTACCATCAAAATTATAGGGGCGGGAGTAAAGTCCCTGATTTACTGCATCAAACGAAGATAGAAATCAGTCTCGAATACAAAGACCTATAAAGCTTTTCCCCCCTTCCACTCATTCTGATCCCCCAACCAAATTCAGTAATGAGTGTCTGCAAAACATTAAGAGTTAAAGTTGCCCTGAATTGTCAGATAGATTTCGTAAGTTTGAATGAGATTTCACCCTAAGTTAATTGCCAATTTTATTTTCATTTTAAGTTCAAGCAACAAGAAAAGGTTTAACAAATGTATGTCTTGACTTACAATTGAGAATATCCAGTTCTTTTAGAGTAAAATCAATGGGGAAGTATCCATTCATTTTAACGCCATCGACGACATAGCTGTTAGCCCTGGTGCTTGGGTAAGCCATAGACACGTCAGAGCCATTATTCAGCAATAAACCAGGGAAGCAAATTCCAACCCCATCTTTAGTTAGTTGGACATCACACCATAAAACCAAGTCTGGCACACTAGTCATCACAGCAAAGTTGTAGGCATTGGTACTAGAGTCAGGAAACAAGCCTGAGAAGCCACCACGAGCTATAACTAGCGGCGGAGACCCTGCAAAACAAAAACTTTACTTTCTTAGAACAAACGCAAGGGATACGATTGCAGTTTATACAAACAACTCTGGTACAACCGAGACAATTTTCCAAAAATACATGAAGAAAACAATCATCTGACGCTAATTACTAGATAGGGGACATATAACATAATATTGGGCCTCAACCAATCAGCTTAAGCTTTTGGTTGAGATGACCCTCGAGTTTAAATCCTGGGAGTCCCCTTGTCCCATGCCTCGCAAATGCCAGGCGTGACATGGTTCTCTAATACTAATCTGTTCTAATAAACTACAAGATCATCTCATTAAAACCTATTAACTTTGCCCTTTTCTTATTGGAATATTAATTGGATCAATTTGAAGTAAAAATTGGCAAGCACGCATTTTCTTTTCAATTGTTCTTGTCATCTTGACGGTTCACATTTCGAAACTACGAGCGAGCATGAACACAAACGAGCGAACACGAGACAGCTCTACAAGGATTCTATGCTATCAACTTCAAGAAATCAAGAGCTATCAGATTTACAAACACCTTCCGAAAAAATCACTTGCAAAGTCCATATCACACAGAATATCACTGTCATATCTCCGCAAATTCCATGAAAGATGATCCAAATCTTGGTTAATCCCAATAAAGTACATTTTGACAAATTCTTCTGAAATTAATGTAACCCACTTCAGAAAGCATGGGGAACAACTTTACCATTCAAACAAAGTTGAGTAACAAATCTAAAATCCACCTAATTGAAAACTTGTCCAAATTTGTCAACCATCTCACCAAAATCTCTACTGACACATCAATTTGTAATTTTGTGCTAAAATTAACTCAAACTTGTACATCACATTTCACATTTAATCCATAACCAACTTCAGATCATACATAAATAACCTCCACTACCAAAAATACTCAAATCTACCCATCTAATAAAACCACAATAAAATCAAAAACTAGCTCATACCCACTTCATAAAATTAAATTTAATTCATACCCATCTTCCAAAACCATGCAAAAATCAATCAAAATCAAATCTTTTTTCATCTTTATTTCTTCATTATATCAGTAATAAAATATAGTAGTGCTGAAAAAACATGAAGAGGAGAGAGAGAGAATAACCATCAAGAGTAAGCCACTTGGAAGAGCTTCCTGAAGAAGCATTCTTCTGAGCTGAAGTAAAAGCTGAGAGCTGAAGTAGAAGAACGAGAACAACTCCAACATTAACAAGATTTTGAGCTCCCATTGCCGGAAAATCAGTTTTCCGGCGTGACATTATTGCCAATTAACCTTAATAATAATATTATTAATATTATTAATAATTAATATTGTGATAATATGCAGCGAAAATTGAGGGGAATAATGTGAAGTGGGTATCGGTGGATTTTGTCTGAAAATGAAGAGGACGACACAGTCCAGATGAGAGAGAAAGTTGGACCAAAAAAAAGTTATGTTTCTGAACTATTTTGACAGGTGGGTGAGGTTTTATGGCGTTTTTATATTTTTTATTATCCTTTTTTTAAAATTAATAATGGTGATTAATAAATTTAAAAGTGTACTGTAAAATATTAGGGAAAGAAAAAACAGGCTGAGAAAAATGATTTGCTGAGAAAATTAAAGAAACATAGATTTATAAAAGGGGTAGGACAATTTTTTTTGCTAATAACGCGGTTTGCACGTATTTTTTTGATGATTGACGGAGACAATGAGAGTGGCGAGTAGCTGGCAGCCGGCTTTTGACGGCTGAGTCTGATGAATCATGGATAGAGACCTTGTAAATTGTGGTGATAAAAAAGACATTCATCATAGGAGTGGAATATATCATACTATTCTCATAATCTTTAACAATGACATACTGTGCGAATATGTTCTTTTTTTTTTTTTTAGAGAAAAGTCAAATTGCTCTTTATCGTTTTTTGGTTTTAAATGGGTATTTTCGACACTGTTTGTTTGAAAGATTCATACTTGTGAATGAATGCGTGTTTTTTTACATTTGTTAGGAATATGTTTGCGTGAAAGGTCGTATACGTTTGTTTTTCAGGGCCACCGAAAGGTAAACTTTTGTAATCAATCGTGGTTGACATCTAATCTAATATATATATATATGTAAAAGCGAATAATTTGGAGCGCATTGAGAGCGTCGGGAGGTCAAGAAATGCAAGGAGAGAGTCCAACATTTGCTAAACTCTCACTTAAAGTATAAAAGATAATCCACATAAAACATTAAAAA
>JBBYHQ010002450.1:0-11705 GCA_038382645.1 Spergularia azorica | reverse complement strand
GCATTTGAACCGCAACAGAGCTTTCACAGGCAACCACGACAAGATCTCGAAAACCAAATTTTCCGGTACACAATTCCCTTCGTGCTTCATCGTAATTGCTGCTGGCTCCTTACTAATTCTGCAAAATCACGAAGCTAAGCTAAAACATGTTTGAAACAAGAGGAAAAATACTAAGGAATTGAAAAAAGCAAGAGGAGGTGAGTGAGAATAGAATGTGACCTTGATTTTAGCAATACGGCTACACTACTGACCGAGCCAAGGTTAGCGTTATATGTATAACGTTCTAAAGACGTAGCCATGATTTGGATTCGCCGAGAAAAATCAAAAAGATTAACAAAAATTTTGGCGTATAGTAATCGGTCCCGAAGTTTAACTTGTGCCAAAAAAAATGGTGAAATTTTATTACTATGAACCATCTACGATTCTACGAACATAGTTTGATTGGAGGGGTATAATGTAATCGTCTTTATCACACATTTAGCCTAAAAATAAAGATGAGTGATTGGATTGGGAATAATGTCGTGCAAAAACGAGCAATTACTAACAAAACACCATAATAATACAACAAATAAACAATCAAACATTAGCGAGCAAAAGGGAGACAATAGTAATATAGTATGATTGAATAATCTAAATTATACCTTCTATTATGTGTATTCGATTTGATTGATTAGCTGACATTTTCAGTTGATGTGTTATATGTGAATGTGAATCCCTACGTTTTATATCAATAATAATAATGACCTTATGATCCCAAAATTAAAAGTCTACCTACATTAGTGAGATGGCCCTATGATCGGAAATCTTCTATACACTCGATAGTATGTTGGTGTACACGAGAAAAACCTCTACGAATCTATGATTAAAGATTTTAACAGGTAAAATATGGAAAATTGACAAGTGATCTCACCTGGAGGTTTAGATGAAGGCAACAGAGATGATGAACAGAGAGTTAGAGATGCGCGTGGAAACAGATGCGTAATTGAAGTGGAAGAGAGTTTGAGAGAGGCTACAAGTTATTAGTTGGCCGCTCATTCTTTCCTTCCCTTCTCTTGTTTATTTATTTTATTATAATTTTGTTGTTCAATATGTCAATTCAATGGATAATCTTAACACCCACACAACTACACAAGTGTAGTAGGGTATGTAACCTTCATACGAGTTTTATGTTACGAGTTGTATGCATGCTACGATTCTACCCCGACATGATATTTGAGTCAAACTAGAACTCTATGAAAAGTTAAAAATTGTTAATTTGTTACGGTTTTGGATTGCTAAGGTTTATTCAATTTATTTATGTGTCGATGTTAGGAGAGTTTTTTTTAGTAAGTACGACACCTAAGTTGTAATACATAACCCTTGTCCTCGAAAGGAGACCCGTGGGAGAGATGTGTGTAGGGAGATATTGTGAGTTTGATCAACTACGCGGTCCATTGTGACTATTGCACTAGTAGTCGTACCCATCGCTTCCCATTTCGATTAGTGTCTCTCACCAAAAAAAAGAAGAAAGCTCTTTTAAATCCTAAATGTATGTAGTTTTTTTCTTTCTAAAAATCACAAAATGTATGTAGTTTTAAGTTTTAAGTTGTTATGTTGAGAACAATGTGTGACTGAAGCAAGTAATGAACTGGGTTACTGTTTATTATAAACAAAGTCCAGAAAACCAGTCTCAGAACACACAAAAAATGAGCTCTTAACCAATCGCATAGTAAGAATGAATTGTAGCTCACATGTGATTACAAGAAGTGCACAAATTCTGCCTCTTTCCATTGATTAAACATACCCTATTCACCTTAGCTTACTCTTGAAGTTATGTAGTATGTATATAACAAAATGAAATTGAAAAGAACTGTAAAATTCTCAAGTTTACACCAAAATTCTCTCTAATTATGGTGCAGCAGAGCCATTACTTTGCTTCTTCTGGACTTCAATTCCTACGTAATCGTCGTCATCCATGTATCTCTTCCAGAACCAATGCTTCTTCCACACTCTCTCTGTCATTTCCTCAATCGGAATGTTCTTGGTTTCGGGCAGCAAGAACACGACGAAGAGGGACATGATGAAGACCCAGCTAGAGAAGAACAAGAAAATTCCGAACTTGAACTTGCAGAGCATAGACAAGAAAGCCTGTCCAATTACAAATGTGAAGAGCATGTTGATGCACACTGTGATACTCTGCCCGGCTGAGCGAGTCTCCATAGGGAAAGTCTCAGACGGGATCAGCCAACCCAACGGACCCCATGACCAAGCGAATGAGGACACGAACGTGCACACCATTATAACAACAAAGATGGCGTACCCATGAGACAGGTTGTTCTCGTGGTCCTTGACCTTGAGACCGAGGACTACAGCTATGATCACTTGTGAGAAAAACATCTGAACTCCGGCTTCAAGGAGAAGGAATCGACGTCCTACCTTGTCTACAGAGTAAATTGAGACGACTGTCGAGAGGACATTTACTGCACCAGTGATCACAGCTGAGTACAGAGATGCACTGCCTCCAAATCCTAAAGTGCTGAATAGTACAGGAGCGTAGAACATAATTGCATTGATTCCTGTGAATTGCTGGAAAACCTGTATAACCGAAAAAGATAACATAGGTAAGTATACAGCATTATGTAGACACGACCAAAAAGTTGCGTAAGACAGTCCTATAGTTGTAAAACAATCTTGACTAAAATTTTTTGTAGGTTAAATATTCGAAAGAATACCTGCATAGCGATAGCAATGACTAGTGGAGGGCGATTCTTGCGCTTGAGAAGATTTCTAAAGGGATGCTTGACTTCCTTAGCAATGCGACTAGCCTCGACAAGTTCATCAAACTCTGGCTCGATGTTGTCTGTGCCTCTGATCCTTCTGAGCACTGCTTTCCCTTCCTCCAAACGACCTCTTTCGACGAGACTGTTAGGAGTGTCCGTTACAATCAGAGCTCCCAATGTTAGAAGGCATGCCGGAACTCCTGCTAATCCTAGTGACAGCCTCCATCCCCATCCTCCCTTAATTCTGCATCATATCAACATTCATCATTAATTATATGCCACACACACTTTATACACAAAGATTCTCATTACATCAGTCCATACTACCAAAGATTACATTGGATCTTTCTACTCCATTTTGCAGTATTTTTCTCGTTTTTTGTAGAGATGATAATATGTTTTTTAGAGACATTGTGGTAATGATGATAACTATAGGGAAACGATAGTTTCCTAGTATATAGTACTAATATCAATGTTTTCACTTATACGATGTTACGACCACATTGATTGCACATTTGCCCGTTTTTTCTAACTTGCTCAATATCACAGAGTCACAGGTCACATTGTCACAAGACATAGTGATTACAAATACGGAGTAAGTACTAGTTCAACCTTAAGCACGACTTTATTGTGACAATAATATCCTCTCATTTGGGAGGTGTATAAAAGGTGCGGCATTTAACACTGCCAAATTAAAGGACCACCAAAAAAAAAGTGGGAAAAAAAGCTAAAATAAAGGACCCCTAACTTTTTAGGTCATGATCTTATCTTAACTCCATGATTATGCTGTTCAAAACCTCCAAATATACCAAAAAGCTTGGTATAGATAACCTAGTTGTGGTGTTGTAACCTAAGATAATCTCGTATTTCCTTTACATAATGTTATGCTACAGTTTTCAAAAAAAAAACTT
This sequence comes from Spergularia azorica, assembly GCA_038382645.1. Taxonomy (NCBI): domain Eukaryota; kingdom Viridiplantae; phylum Streptophyta; class Magnoliopsida; order Caryophyllales; family Caryophyllaceae; genus Spergularia; species Spergularia azorica. Next base: position 8,035 of record JBBYHQ010002450.1, on the reverse strand, counting down.
GGTATAGATAAATGAAAGAAATGCAAATTGATTGAAATGAGAATTACACATGCAAACTTTTATATTCATTTTGATTCATGATACGAAAAGTCATAATGCTGATGCATATTAAAAATGATAATCACTCTAATGCGCATGTGTGCAATCATGCAAATGAGCATTAATCAATTCAAGACTACTCCCTCCACTCTTTTTGGTTCTTTACGTTTGATTTGGATTATTGCAAACCAAACGTAAAGAACCAAAAGAAATGAATGAAGTACTTTGTTTCGTTCTAAATTAAAGGATTGTCACTAATCATGTTAAACAAGTAAGCTATGAAAAAAAAAAAAAAAAAAAGTGAATTGCTAACTTGTATTCCCACCAAAATCATATTCTAACCAATTGGGTAGTGCATGACTTGGGCACATTATATCATTATCGGACACATTTTCTTCTCTTTTAGAAAACTCAAATCATTTGGACCAAACATGAAGCTTCACTTTGTTAATTGCATATAATAAATAAGAAAAAACTCTTACTTCTCGGTTCCATAGTTGACAAGTTCGGCGAAAAGAATGCCAATGGTGACATTCAGCTGAAATAAGATATTAAGGCCTCCTCTAATTTGGGTAGGTGCTATCTCTGATAGAAACAAAGGAACTGCCTGTTGTTCTCCCAAAAAAAATAATATTATGTTAGCATAAACTTTGAAAATAAAATATAGCATTACATGTATTGATTCATTATTCATGAATATAAGACTTGATTGATGACGACAAGTACATAATCATGGCGGTAATATTAACTTAGAAAAAATAAAGATGTTTTTCCTCATCAATAAAGAGTCGAAAACCTCAACAAACAAACATACAAACAAACATCTTTTTTTTAGTGGAACAAACAAACATCATAGATGTTCATTTGGATATAATAATCCAATAGCGTTACTCAATAATTAAGTAGTAGCGGTACCATACAAGTCTACATACACAATTGAATTTGTATATCAAAAAGTTGAATTTGTGGCAAGTCACATAATAGGATAAACAAGTAAGAATTGAAGCTCCCATTTATCACAATGCGACAAGGAAGGCCAAACAAGTCTAGGAAGGCAGTCAGCAAAAGCTGAAAGCTTGAAGTAAAAGCTGAAATCACACTACTTGGCAAAATGTGGGCTTAGTCAGTCAGATATGATGATGGGAACGAAAAGATGTCCAGCGTCACAATTGGACTATCAGTCTATCCTAACTACCAAAAAAATCCAAAAAATCACATACAATAATGTAAACTCAGCTATCATCAATTTAATAATCAACAGTTCAACACCCATTATGTGGGAACTGCGAAGCTGCAAGGAAATTATTGGATGCATATTGCCAATAGATGTCCCTATTATTCAATTTCCCTCACTTGAATCCACAAATTAATCCGTTTACTTTTCTTGTTATTTTAAAGTGACTCATAAATTTTCGTTTATATTTCAGAATTTTTGGGTGTTATCATCCTTATACATACAAAAAATAAATACTCCGTATATTTTGGATGGCAAATAACGGTTTATGCATCACTACTTTCATCCAATTGTGCAGTGATCAAGTGTTAAGTCTTTTTATTTGACTTTACGCTATATATAATGCTTGTGGTCGAGTGTTATTAGAGTTTGATGGTTTGAACAAGTGCTAATTTACAAAAAAAACTCCGTTCCTCATAAATAATGCGTTCATTATCTTCAAAAATAAATAACGTATTTTAAATTCATATATAGTTATAGGATAAAATTCTACTTTCTCTAAAATGATGTAGCTCTAGGTGTACAAAAATGTCAAAGTTGTAACCCTCAAGTATAGAATGCCAAAAAGAGAGGAAGAAAAACTAGTCCAAGAAAAGGACAAATTGGTTCAACGGCTCAACGCCCAGATATTTGATCTATCTAGTTATAAATGACTTGATTTTCAACTGTTGCCGGTCAATAATGCAACATAATTTATCTCTAACTAGATTTGTTCTCTTAAACTTGAGCAAGGTACGTAGGTCTGATCTCTTGTTCATGTTATGTCATTAAATGTGTACGTTACGTGTCTCTTCTAGTATTGATCAATGATTAACAAAAACATAATGTGTCATATATACAAGTACTATACAAAATACTAATTAATCCACGAGTCTAGGAGTGTAATAACATTTGGATTCGATTAATTTTTTCGTAGCAATTTTAGAGTATAAATTACCTACCTTAAATTAAATAAATCCGTTAATAAATACTCGTACTCATTTTAAGTTGATTTTATTATGACGAGTAGATTGTTAACGAAATATGAAGAAAAATGACACACTACTACTTTAACGTAACTTCCAATTACATACACCAAGTAAATAAAGTGATCGATAATCTCTTCTAATTAAATCAAAGGAACTATTAATTTCATTTTAAGTAAACAAATTTTCGAATTATTTTGGTCAACCAACCATAAGATCGATAAAAACGCAAATAAAATGAAAGCATAAGATTACCCACGGTAAATTTAGAAGGACGTACAAAAAGATCAGAAACATTAAAAATGTACCTGATTGGCAAAACCAACCCCACAACCAAGCAAGATCCTGCCTACAATAAGCATAGCAAGATTGAGAGCAGATGCATTGAGAGCCACACCGACAAGAAAGAATAACCCGGCGATCAACATGGTTAGCCTCCTTCCCAACTGTCTTGTTGTATGTGATGCGAAAAATGTCGCAATTAAAGCAGCCAAATATAGCGATGAGGTAAATAGTTGCAGTCCTTGGTTATCATATTGACAGTAATTACTTTGGTTTGCTCCCGGTGAATTCTTCTTCCGTGCTACCGCCGGAAAAAACTTCTCTAGAAACGGATCCATCGATGTCACTCCTCCTACATACGTATCCAATAAACTAATCATTATTCACGTAAATTTCATTTCGGCTATATTTAGATAAGACTGATATGACACTAGTTACTTTACTATCTGTCTATTTACTATACCAAATACATGCGTCAAATATATACATTTGTCTGCATTAGATCATTATTCATATCGATCACTATCAATTATGCAAAAAGTCATTTTCATCGAATCCTATAAATAAAATAAGAGATTTGAACCTAATCATTCAAAGATTAGAAATAATATGTGATTTGAGCCAATTCATGCACATGTAATATATATGTGCAAGAATTGATATGGTGATGTTGATCGAAAACAACCTAAAACAATTCCCAAAATTGGTTGTCCATGTTAGACGTAGTGCATATACTCCATATCAAATCATATAATCATATGCGCATAAAAAAACAGCTCAAATCAAAGTTTGAAACGATCAAGTTGGAGTACTTTAAATTTCCTACGGAAGATACTTTTCCGGATCGGACGACGGAAATGCATTATTGTTTGGTGAGCAATGACAAAATCACTAAACAAGATTCGGATTCCTAATCACACCAACTAAGAACAAGACGAAAAATGACTTGTTAAGTCAGATATTTTACAACATGCTTGATTTGACCATGTTTTATTCCGAAACTACCCTTGGTCATGTTGTGAACGTACACGGTTCGGCTTTCGTATAGGTAGTTGATCATGGTTAATGTCGTAATTAAATAATTATTATACCCATTATTTGTTTTAATTTTTAACTTTTAAGTGATGTTACTTGCGCCAGTTTCAGCCTTGAAGCAAACGCTACTTTTCCCGTGAATTTTTCTAGCTGTTGTAAAAAACATCCAGCTACGGGAAAGTTCTTTTATTTTTTGACAAGATATAAATATTGTTATACGACTTATAACGTGTATGTACTACATCACGATTCTTATATCATACTTTCGGGGTATTATTAACTTATTATGAGTATTTTATTGTAATTTCGCCCTAGTAAGAAAAGAAAAAAAAAATCTTAGGAGAAGGAGACTCGTCAGGGAAATGGGGAAATTTTGAAAAAAGAAAAACTGACTTCATACAGTGTAAGAAAAGTAATTCACGTCACAGTAAGGAAATTCAGTTCATTTTGAGAGAAAAAAAAAAGTATTTCACAAGTTACCCCTAACATTTTATCTATCCGGCCACCAAAAAAAACCCGTTTCACAGTTGCGGAAACGTCATAATAATACATTAATTAACATACTCTAGCTTTAATTTCATTTATTTTTGCTTTATCTTAAGTCATACTCGTACTAGTATTATTTTTTTCTCGTGGCTTACAAGTGTATGTACCGAAATCATAAATTCAAGAAATTAAGGATTAAAAGTATAGAAAAAGAAAAACAATCAAGTTCATGAATCATGATTCATTTCCTAAAACATCCTTGGGACCATAATGGAAGAAAATTAAATCATAAAAATTAGACACCGTACATATATACAACTTCATCAAAAAGATCATGATCATTGATGAACAATGCATGGTTGTCGTACAATTATTGTTGCGAGAAAAATGTGAAGAGTATACAGGAAGACATAACCAAACACGTACGATACCGAGTTTCTTGTGAGATGCTCTCATAATAAGTTAGCAGTAACGTAAGTTATTAGATCAAGAGAAAATTATACGGATACTCCGTATACGAGTACACGAGAAAAACAAAAACAAACCTGAAACTCCAACGTCGTATCCGAACATGAGACCACCGGTGGCAGCCATGATACACGACAAGATAACGATAGGCGTAATCTTAGCTTCAAACACGACACCATTGGCGCCAGTTGCCGGGGCAAATCCTCCTCCCGGCATTTTCTCCGGTCGATAACGATACCAAAAGAACTAGCCGTATGTATGTAAATAGTTCTATAGGTCTCTACTCTCTAAGAAAGACGATAAATGCTTATCCTACAAGTTTCTCTCCAAATGTCTACTTTTTGTAACAGAAGGTTGGTTGTTGTGTTATGTCTCTTTATGAGAGAAAGGGTGAGCAAGTTAGTAAGAGTATGAGGTAGTCTATTTATAAAGGGGAAAACGAGTGGGCAGGAGAGAGAGAAAATAATAATAACGTGAATGGGCGAAAAGTTTAATTATTATAATCCATAGTTTTAATTTTAATTTAATTTTAATAATAATACACTAGTAATGACACTAAAAATAATTAAGCAGAAAACTAGGATGTGGATGTATGGTCGTATGGAGGGTGGCAATATGTGGGAACCACTACTAGGATCTTTCCACGTGTTCTTGTTGACTTAGACTTTTGTGGCAAGTTTTTTTCTGATAATTCTACCTCGGTGGCTTCTAAGCTGGTCAACTGTAGAGTCGTCCCCCCATTTTACTGCTTGTCGTAATTTTCTTGTTGTTTTGCTTTTCTTAGCTAGGTTTGTGGGTTGTAGTTGGAGTATCGAATTTTTGTGTTGTAAACTCAATTGATTCGTTAAGATTCTAAATATTTTGGTTTGAATACGTAAATGCGAAAATTTTGTGCACGTGTTCTTTTGCGTGCATCCTACCCTCCAGTTTCTTACTCCGTCTTATGGCGAGAGCCTCTAAGGCATTGGGGTAAAGATGTTGTTGTATTCATATATTTTTTAAGGTCATGTTGTGCACTGCTCGTAAGCATATGTCGTGGCTTAATTGTTGCTCCCGAAAGTCACACTTTATCAAAATAATGCTCATCGACCCAAGAGCTACTATATATCATTTACCCCGGCCCGTATTACTTACTAACTGTTATCAGTAGGTTTCTTAAGTTTATTTCTTTATAAGTATTTAACTATAATTTATCAGTGAATACACCGTATATCTTGCCACATACGATTCAGTTGATCGGCTAGAATTAAAGAAATAATACTTATTAATAAACCTACATTCAACTCATATACTTGCAGCAGCCATGGGCGGACCCAGGGGGGTGCACAGGGGGACAAGTGCACCCCCCATAATTTCTGAAAGTTGTATATCTACACCCTCCGTCCCCCTTTAAACACCCCATACCCAAAATACCCCCGTGTTGAGGAGGGTGTACACGCTAATCAGTTAATCGAAGTTCCCAAAAAATTGCATAGTGAGTTAGATAAGAATCTTAGCAAAAATTCCATGCAATTTTTTTGGGACTTTGATTAACCAATTAGCGTATACACACTCCTCGACGAGGGTGCGTTTTGGGTATGGGGTGTTTAAAGGGGGACGGAGGGAGTATTTATTATTTCTTCTAATTTGTAGAATTGTAGGGATAACTCAGTGGCATTTGCATAATATGATTTCACTTGAAATCAGGATTCAAATCCTATTGCACTCACATTTGTTATTTTTCCACACAAATACCAAATACTTAAGTGAATAAAAAGATGCAATTTGTTTTACCAAGGGTTTGAACCACAGTCACCATACACCTCACACAAATATACCAACTAAGCCATCTAATGTTTATGCTATACACAGTATAAAGAATTAATATTAAGTTATAACATATTCCCAATTTTGTTGCTAACTCACACTCACTCCATATTTTAACTTCCACAAAAATGAGTTTTACCGAATGGATGTACACCCCCATCCCCCCAATCCTAGGTCCGCCACTGGCAGCAGCTAGCAACATATTATAAGTCGTTTGCCATTTTTTCGTTCCTAGCTATAAAATAATAAAATAACTAAATTGTTATGGCAGCATTATTAACCGAAGTTTACGGGACATTATAAGTTTATGATTGGCCTTGAGTGGCATATTATACCAATTGGCCACAAGCAGGACGAAGATTTCCTGCGCTCCCACAAGGCCAACCCATAGCATTTCTAATTCAAAGGAATTATACATACTGATACCAAGCGAAAACCAGTCATTTTAATATGGGACGATTGATTACAGATCCAATTATTGCCTTATATTAAGAATTTAAATTATAAAATTTAAGGTTTTGTTTTAAAATTGTAATATGCATGCTTTGAATGACAATATTTTAACAAGACGTTATAATGTTACATTCAATATTTTCAATCACCCATTATCATCACATAAAATACAACAACAATGATGACAAAACTTAGATTTCATCATTTTCATATTGAGTCAATGAGGTAACATTTTTTAATTTTCTGCATATATGTAAATTCCGCAAATAGACGCATGATCAAATTAATCTCTAGACGTTTTTTCAATTTTGTAAAGTAGTAGTTCTTTATTTTATTTATTTTTGGAGGAAAGTAAAGTACGAGTAGTAGTTCTTGTGCGATTCTAACCACAACTTTTCATGGTCATTTGAAAAAAAAAAAGCGGTGGCAATGTATGTGGCACTAATGTAATATCGTTGTTGTTAGAATAATTTGGACTTGGCTTAGCTAAGCTATGTGCAAGTCTAGTCATAGCCAAGATGCTAGCGCCAACAGCTAGAAGATGTTAATTGAGTCCATACCTCATCATTAAGAAGTAAGGTGACGTAAATTATAAGGTGACTGAAATAGCTTCCAAGTGGGAAAAGGCGTACTTTTTTTTTGTAGGAGATCTGCACTTGTCTTTCCTAAATAAGCCCTCGAATTGAAATATATAAATTAATTAATAAAGAATAGTATGAAAGTCAAACCCTCGAGCTTCAACTTTGCAGTGTGTACACGAAATATATATACAGCCTCATATATTGCTTATTAATTTATGAAAACTCGTGTAAAAATAAAAGTCAAACTTAAGATGTAATTAGTTTTAGAGCAGATAATTGGCTACTTGCTTAATTCAAGTTATTATAAATGTGTAACATTATACTCATTGATTGAGAAATGATGAAAAAAAATTAATAGATTCTTCATCAGTGTTATAATGTACTCCCTCCATAAAATTATATATGACATTCTCACATTTCGAGGTGTTCTCTTTATGGTTTTATCTATCGTTATCCTATGAGATATATTAGTAAAAATTATGAAACTATACTTGTCTGAAAGAATTTTTTGTTACAAAACCAACGATATATGTTTCATAATTTTTTCATTAAGTATTTTCTCTAAAATCGCAAAATATTCACCTCGTAATCCAAAAACGTCATATATTTATCGGAAAATTCACGTGGTACCCTCGAACTTTGACTGATTGCACATGGTACCCAACTTGGCAAGTTTGTGCATATAG
>JBBYHQ010002449.1:0-36131 GCA_038382645.1 Spergularia azorica | reverse complement strand
CATAATTTCATTTTATTTTTTAATGTTTTTATTTGTTTTGGTGTTTAATAAATACCCAAATAGTTTAAAGTGTGTTTCAAAAATAAGATTTTCAACTTTGGTGTTTTACAAATACCAAATACAACTTTGGTGTTTTTTAGATCCCACCCTCATCACTTTGGTAGCTAAAAAATACTTCTTTGACACAAAATCATTCCATTCGTGAAAAAATGAAGATATATATGGTAATATGGACAATAATATGCAGACAAGACCTTATAAATTTTAAACCATATTCTAATTCTTTCTGAAATACTCCAGTGATATTTTCTTGTTTTTGGTCCGGAGAATGAAGTAATACAAATAGAAACACTGAAACAGGTTATATAGTATCCCGCCATTCATACTAATACAAAGGAATTTTGTCTCTTATACAATTCGATTATATACATATATAACGCGTAAAAATCCCAATTTCATATGATCATCATCGTATACTTCGTATTTTGTAGTATCATTTTATCTTATTTGTTCCAGCCAAAACAGCGGTCATATTTTTGGGTCCAATATGCGTACATGCAGGGGCCAGACTCCTTGATTTCCCACTTACAACCACCACTTTTACACTTAGACGCATCTCTCTTCTGAACAAAAATATCAAAGTGATGCAATTTGTCATCGAATGTCAATCCACAAAAAAACAATGTGTTTCCCCAAAAACTTTTGCCAGCTCTGAATCCGTAGACTTGCCCAGGTGCTATTTCGTGTACACCAAGATCATCGTTTCCGGATTTGCAATGAACATTGAGCTTCTTGCCTTGGCCTAATGTGTTCTTTACCGAGATATCTATACCTCCAGTTCCAAATATATCTGCCTCGCCGAATTTGGCGAGGCAGAGTAGTGTTAGGACGAAAAAGGGGACGACCTTGGACATTTTTTTGTTCAATGTGATCAATTTGATGAATTAATGTTTAGGGTCTTGACGTATCATGAACTTTAGTTTGTACTTGTGGATATTCAAATTTATATGTTGCATGTTAATTGATATTTTTGCATTAATAAAAGTTATTTAGTTAATACAATTGTCATCGATTACTATTTACACCGAATGTGCTCTTACCTTTCATTTTTGGTTAATGTACCAAGTTATATATTTTGAGGAGAAATCGAATGACATCTAATTTACACAAACATAGAACGAAAGATCCAGACATTTTTCTATTTCTTTATGATTGTTCTCTTTTTGCTAACTCTATTTTTAATTGTCCACTAGATCATGCAAGCGCTTAAAAATTAATGGTTAAATAATCGGCATATGCTGTTACACTTGAGGAGGTGGAAGATGACAAACTTTCTAACGAGTAATTAGACATTTGTGAACCTTTGGTATATTATTTTTGAATTGGGTCTGGACCTAAGGGACTTGATCTATTCGGACCTACTCTTGAATTGGGCTTGGGCTCGATAATAGTCTATTTCTGCTGAACCTTTCAAAACTTCTTGGAAGCCCAATTCATTCGAATTTTTTTTTTTTTTTCTTTTTTTTTTGATGGGTTTCAAGTTATTCAAGATACAGTCAAATTAATTTAAGACTTACGAGTACTACGTATGACGTTCTTACTTAAAAATTTTGTTTTTTGTTTTTTTTTGTATTCCAAGCATAAACAAAAAAAGCCTCATTTGAATCAATAAACTACTTGAGCACTACCCCATTCATATATTTGATGTAAACCAAAAGTAATTAGCTTCATAATACCTTGAGAACATAATACAAAATAATCATATGTATATTTTCCAACAAGATGGCCATCATAAACTTAGGCCATGTTTAGACAATCTAATTATCTAAGCATCACACCACCAAAAAAAAGAAGAAGCTGAGAGTAGTCTAGTTTAGTACACATATAAAAAAAATTAATTATCCTATTCTTTTTTGTATAGTTCGAAAATCTCTTATGTTCTATTTGAACGCAAAAGAATGATCAGGACGGAGGGAATATTACGATTTATTTACAAGATCTTGTCAGCAGCTTCAACGAGGTGGTTGGCAAGCAAAATGACCGAAGTGGGCACGCTCAACGTGAGTAAGGCCAATGCACCAAGCGCAACACTAGGACGTGTGTTCATCAATTGGGTTTGGACCAACCCTAAAACCATGAAAATATACTCATCATACTGCACATATATTTGTTTTTCCCATTGCATCCACTCACTTGGAGGCTCGTAATTTCTTTCAATCACCTTCATTTGATGTATCCTTTTCCTTAGTACAATCATGTTTTCGTCAACTAATCTCCCTTGATATTGCGACGACAACGACTCGTTGTTAGATCTACTTCTTCTAAAAGCGGAGGTAACTCTAACGTTGGTGCTTCTTGGTCTCGATTTTGTGGCGACTGGGGTGAACGTAGTTAGAGGATTACTAACGTGTCGTGTTGAAGAGAAAATAGTCGTTGTCTCCATTGTCGGTGAATACTTGCTTCAGAAGTTTTAAAATTGCGAGCTAGAAATAGAACTTCAATTTGTGAGATTGGTGTTTTAGAGTATGTGACAAGATTCAATTTGAGAAGTTGTGTATGATTATGATGATGGGAAGCTTTATGGAGGTCCAAATATATATACTAGTACTAGATTCTAATAGAACGAGTATAGGAGAATATTGATGGTATTATACATAGGTCCATTTTTAAAATGGTAGACTTTGTTGAATTGTGTATTATAAAATTATTTAGATAATAACCGACGTATACGTGTAAGATTGTGATTGGTTTAAAGGTGCATCTAGATGGTTGAGGCAGTTGGGGCGGCTTGTTTGGTGAATACAATAATCGGGCATTTTCTTAGAAGTCAGAAGTTTGGGTTTTTTTCTTATGGAAGGTTCCTTGAAATGAAGAATAATTAAGAGCCGAGGAATTTGATTTTTGTACTAGCTTATTAATGAAGCTTAGTGATTGAGCTAAGAAATGATTAAGCTCGCTAGAAGCGACGACCAAAATGGCAAGCATCACATTTTCAATTGCTTACTGTATGTGAATACTAAGCAATGTACTGAATACGTATGTGAATGTGATATGTGCCATGTACTGTATGAATGCATGATCTATGCTATTTAAGCAAATTAAACGATTTATATGGATCGGATCACATCATCATTAAGATATATTCTATACAGAGTTCATTAAACCTTTTGCAATAATATACAATTTGTGTACATGAATTTTCTTACATGTCAAATCATATTCATCCCAAGGGGAATTGGCCTGGGAACATAAATCTCATGCCAAATGTACTTTCTGACCACGATAATTAACATAACAGAAAAACATGTAGTTTCTCGAGCAGACACACAATCTAACCAGTCATAAGTCATGTCTGTCAGCATGTAACTCTTAACACTCTATACTGTGATGACACATGGTTCTTAACTTTGTATTATGACCCATTACCAAGTTAGAGTTGTAAAGATGGATCGCGTGGTAGGGTGTGACGGGTCACGAGGGAAAAAAATGCTTTATATTCACTTATATATCATTTAATTTTTTAACTTTGTATTATGACCCAATACCAAGTCAGAGTTGTGAAGATGGATCGCGTGTTAGGGTGTGATTGGTCACGAGGGGGAAAAAATTACTTTATATTCATCACTTATATATCATTTAATATCCGTGTTGGTCTAATAATGACATGGAGTACCAGACATATGATAAACAGACCTATGAAATGTAATGATTTTTTCGTTTGATTTTTAAACACCATCGGCTTCATATCATACACAAAAATTGAAAATGTATGATCTATGCTATTTAAGCAAATGTATGGATCACAACATCACATAGGACATTATTCTATAGGAGTTCTTCAATGCCTTTTGCAATCATGTAGTACGTACTTGTACTGTATACATTTACGGAGTAGATGATTAGATTTATATATACTCATCAAAATCATGAAAGGGGATAGAAATTAAATGTCACACAAAAATTATTTCCCGACCACAGTAATTATCACTGTACATAAGCAGTTACTCGTACAGAGACAGGCGACCTGTAAAACTGATCACTGGTGGTTACTCTAAAACTTCGTACTGAGGTGAATTAGGTTTCGTATTATGAGCCAATAACAAGCCCAAACTGTAAAACTAGATCATAATTATGTATTACTTCGTTTCTAATTGGACACAAGCTAAGAGAGAAACTTACTTGCCTATTCCCTTAGCTTAATTTCTCTGCCTCATATTTCCCTATCTCATCTTATTCTTAGGCAGTCTGATCACAAACCATAAACCTCTATCTCTTCATCCTCCACCATTATCAACTCTTCTAATAGTTTCACTGTCATCACTTTTCCATTCTATCCAAACCAAAACTCATCATGTCGATTCAAAAAATCAGATTGAAAATCTATGTAAGGGTAAGTTTATCAAACCTTTTACAATAATGACACACTACTTGTACATATATGTTAACGTATTCATCATCATGATACATGAGGTGAATAGGGAATAAAAACGTCACACCAAAGCCCAAATGCGTTTATCGACCATGATAATTTACACAAGAAAACAAACGAGTTTCTCATGCAGAGACAGAACATCCGTTAAATTGACTGCCAGTCACCCTGATCTGACACTGTATATATACTGTATATGATGAATCATATTACCTATTCAAAGCCAATTCCAATCCATAAATGTAAATGGTCACACGATAAACTTACTTTACATTCATTTAATTCATTTGTCTAATTAGTCTGACTCATCACTTTTTACTCGTTACCGTTTCACCCACCAGAAAACTCTTTAAAACCCTTTTCAAAGCACACAGTATCCTAGTAAACTTATAGATTACTATCCCTTTAATTTCCTTGCTTTAAATCGTTTCCCAACTCATTACCAACTCTTTTAACTTCCAATACTTGCACTATCATTTCTCACTCCTAACTTATTCCTATCCAACCCAAAACTCAAGATGTCATCCGAACCATACCTGATCCCGTTCGGAACACTCCGAGCCCACACCGACGCTGTTACGGCTATCCAGGTCCCGTCCGACGACCGCTATTCCCGCCTCATGATCATCTCCACCTCACGTGACAAGTCCCTCATCGTGTGGGCCCTCTACCATGACCCCACCGTCCTGACCACCTCTCCGGCCGCCGCCTACGGCCAGCCAGTCCGCCGTCTCACCGGCCACAACCACTTTGTCCAAGACGTGGCTCTTTCCTTAGACGGCTTTTACGCAATCTCCGCCTCATGCGACAGCGACCTCCGCCTCTGGAACCTCTCATCTACCTCGAAGTCCACCCGCTTCTCCGCCCACTCCAACGACGTCCTCTCTGTCGCCTTCTCCCCTGACAATCGTCGGATTGTCTCGGGGTCCCGTGACAAGACCGTCCGCATCTGGAACACCCTAGGCGAGTGCAAGTTCACTCTCGAGGGTCATTCCGATTGGGTAAGCGCTGTCAGGTTCGTCCCTGACAACGCTTACCCAACGCCCACCCCGTCCCAGACCTTATCGGCCAAGGTCGTGTCGGGTTTCTGGGACTCGACCGTTAAGGTCTGGGACGTGGGTCGATGCAAGTTGGTATCGACCCTTGAGGGACACCGCGGGTATGTTAATACTGTCGAGGTGTCCCCTGATGGCTCCCTCTGTGCCAGTGGAGGGAGAGATGGGGTTGTCATTTTGTGGGACCTTTGTATGAGAGGAGCGCGGGGGCCGGGCGATTGTCCACGCACTTGGGTTTTGTCCTACGAGGTACTGGCTTGCTGCTGGGAGTGAGAGGTCCGTGGCTATTTGGAACCTTGAGACCAAGACTTTGGTCCAAGAGTTGCTGCGGGGCCAGCATGAGTCCCTTGGTCGCAAGTTCGAGGATCGTCAAGGTCATGAAAATAATGGGGGTCTGGACTCTAATGGTCATCATGATCGTAAGAAGATTGTGGTGCAATTGGTCCCAACTCCTCCTCCTACTGTGAAAAAGAATAAGGTAAGTTTTGATCCAATGTATGTTAATTAATGGCTTTTGATTGTATATGGATGCAAAATGCTTAAGGTCTGTGTCATGGATTACGCGTTTTTATGTAAAAGAAATGATAGCAGGCGTTACATATATATTTTCTGTAAAAGAAATTAAAGCAGGCGTTACATATATATTTTAAGTGAAAGAAATTAAAGCAGGCATTACACATACATTTTATGTGAAAGAAATTAAAGCGGCGTTACATATATATGTTATATATATAAAAAAAATTATAATAGGCGTTACATATATGGATGAGCGTTTTTATGTAGATTTTGGGAGTATAGTATGATTTATGATTTGGTAACCTTGGTTGAGATGTAGCTTGATCATAGGCATAAGATAATGATTGACATGATTAATGTTGAATCTCTTTGATGAATTTTACATTTTTACGTGAGTATAATTGTTATAGAAACTAACATGTATGCTATGTTCATATGGTGAGCAGAAATCTTACTGCACAAGCTTGGCCTGGAGCAATGATGGAGACACTCTCTTCACTGGTTATTCAGATGGTGTTATTCGAGTTTGGACATTTTGCCCTACTCGTTTTTAACATTTCAAGAACTAAGGAGTATGAACCAAAAGAAATGTCAAACCTTGAGCAGTTGAGCTAATATAGTAATATGGTACTTGCGAAGTTGCATTGATGTAATAAGTAATAACAGTTCATTTCATGATCTGAATTTGAACGATTATCATTTCTTGTTCATTTAATTTCCGGATTGGTTTGAATTCGTGAATTCAATCGACTCATTTTGTCATGATTTCTTACTAACATTGAGGCGTTTTACTAATTTGATTTGACAGTTACAGAATAGGATGTTTTGACACGATTTTTCACAGGTGTTTTTCAGGTTGATTCTTAACTTTAGCGATGGGATGAGTATAAAACGGCTTTTTATAGAATTATAGCTAATCAGACAAATGTATAGAAAAATAGAACGTTGTAGGTGTGACCCCAATACTATATGCTTTAACGGTGACTTAATAATTAAAAGGCTGTTTTGACACGTTTTTTCTGAGTTATTTTTTGGGTCGATTTTAATTTTAATGAAGACACGAGTATAATTCAACTTTTATAACCGTCCAAACAATTGTTTAGAACGATAATGTAGGCGTGATACACACGATCACTTGCTGTAACTATTACTCAAAAGGTTTTTTTGACATGATTTTCTTGGTCAATTTATGGGTCGATTTTAATTTTAATGCTGACACGAGTATGAAACACTCTTTATAACCGAAATTGTGTAGAACGATGTAGGCCGGGTGTGACCCACTCGCTTGCTGTAACCGTTACTAAAATGGTTGTTTGCACAATTTCATGGATTAATTTCTGGGTCAATTTCAATTTAAATACAGACACAAGTAGTTTAAAACTCATCAAACAAGTATATATATAGAATGATGTATGTATGAGTATGACTCATTACTTTGCTATAACATTTGCTTAAAACGTTTGACAATATAACCTTGCTTAAACCTTGTGATAAGAGCGTAGAAGTGTAGAACGATTAACATCCTTAATGCACACTCTTGAGAGTTGAGAGTACTTGCATTGCTTTAAGATTTCAAGAACAAAGCTATGGAAATGAACCAAAAAGGACTAATTGGGCTATGGAAAGCTATGTGCTAGGTGTTGCACTTGTAAAAGAAAAGATTTCATATAAATTGGTGAGAACGAAATGTTCCAGAAGATCAAACCCCATAATCTACACGTATACATAACCTTATGGTCAGATGGTAGAAAGACAATGAAATGAACACTGAGAATAGCTTCATATCATGCCTGAAAATCTAAGATTGACAGCATAAGTGTAGAACTGTGACTGAAAAATCTGAATCTTGACAGCATAAGTGTAGAACTGTGCCTGTAAATCTGAACCTTGACAGCATAAGTGTAGAATGTGTAGAACTGTAAAACTTGGTTTGATTTACAATAATTACAAGCACTGGAGTATGACACAAGCCGGGAAAAAGAGTGTATCAGTCATCGTAGGATAAGTGTGGAGTTGATGTACATCCAGGATCAAAAGCATCTTCCGACCCACAACAATGCCAGTACTCGAGAACTTGGCCGGCATTTGGGGTGTTCATTGTGCCTCCAGTGTAGACACTCTCAAATTTCCTCTTCGTCTCTCCTGTTGTAAGGACAGCACATCAAAATCAGTTATAAAAGTAAGATGGCTAGACCCATGATAGTTCGGCTGACTATGTTAAACAGTTCAGACGAATTTGATAATTAAACTACACCAAAATCGTAAGGAAAATTTAAAAAGCTGTTATGCTGTCTCTTATGCAGGGAAATTTCAGCTTATGCATGCTGAGATTTTTTGGAGTGGAAAACTACTGGGTGACTGTATGCTTATGCCAAAGAACACTATAAAGAAAATACACAAAGTCTGCAAGAGTTTGTGTACAAAGGAAAACGCAGTACAAAAGCTGGCTTAGTATTTGTGCACCAAGGAGAGGAGGCATGGAGATTAAGGAAGTATATGGGAGAAATGGACAAAAGCATATAAACTAAAAATTAAAACAATGAAATTGGAGAGCAAGGCAGCTTTGGAGATCTGATGAGCAGCTGGACAAAAGTAAAAAACGAGGCAAATTTCAGACCAGGAAAGCTTATGATCACTTCAGAATCAAGTTCCCCGAAGTCTATTCGAGTAAAGTTGTGAGGAAATCGATAAATATCACAAGACAGAGCGTCATCTCAGCCCTTGCACTTCAAAAAAGACTGGCAACAACTGACAACTTAATGGAAAGAGGAACGAACATGGCAAACAGGTGCTTTCTTTGTAAAAGGGCTGCAGAATCACACAGACATGAGACACCTATTCATTGGGTGTGAATTTGTTAGCACTGTTGGGGGAGGAGAGACCGAACGGGGGAGTCAAACCCTAGCCCATACGCCCAAGCGGGGTTCCATCCTAAAACCAATTGGCAATAGGAGGAGTAACCCACTTGTTTATATGGCTAGAAACATCCCACTTATTTTTCAATGTGGGACAAGCTCACACATGTTCCAACAAGCACAATCTGTGAGAGCATCAGACTTTGGACTGGTGTTAATTTTCAGAGTAAGGATGCAGGGAATTGTACAATGGCTCACTAAACAGGCAAACAGAAGAAACTGAAGGCATAGCTTTAATGCTTATGCAGCTATCTACACAATTTGGCAGGAGAGGAATGCAAGATTATTTAGTAGCAGAGAGCATGATCATAATTAGATTGTAAACCATATTAAGTATATTGTTAGTACTAGGGTTGACTTCAAATCAAAAGACTGTGAGGTTATTGATAGTCTAACTCGATAGACTATATTCCCTAGAGGAGCTTCTTTGTGAGATGATCTTTTTCTTCCCCTTATGAGGATGAATAAAGAGCGAGAATTCTTATCGTAAGGAATCCCATTAGCGATGGGCTGGCCCTTGAGTTACTCAACACTTCTTGTACAAGAGTTAAAGAGTCCCATGATCACCCTTGGTCCGCACACACACACACATCAAGTTCAAAAACAAGGACCATGTCGAAAGATAATACTAGTTTGTCGTAGAGTACTTCTACACTTCTACTATGTAAAAAAGTATAGTAAACGCGCATAAAAGTTAAAATCACTGAGGCTTGAGGGACATGTGCAAAGATCAATACCACCCAAAAGCCAGCATGTCAAAGACTGACAGAAGTCTGATAACTTCATGGAATATAGAGAAGAGTGGCGGAGAAAAAGTGACATCATAACATGCCCACAAATGCAATTGTTCACAAAGTGCTTCAAGAGGAGTAGCAAAACAGAGGAAATCATATACTTCAGAAAAGTTGAAAATGAAAGTCCATGGTTGCATTCTATACTTCACACTTATCATTGAGGGCTTTTACTGACACTTCTCATGTTACAATGCAGATCCATATTTTTGCCTTACGGAAAGGGTAAGAGAAATGCTCTTTTGTTAGGCTACTTACAGACCTCGGATCACACTCAAGTTATAGCAAATAAGGCCGTAAGCAAACATCCTCAATGCAAGACCTGTAATGGTCCAATAATGAACAGAAGATATGCACCCAAACTGCTGGTGCTGTGGTGCAATCCACTCCAAGTCGGCTCTCAACCTAAAAAAACCCAGAAAAAAGACCAATACAAATGGTGGACAACGTTCAGACCTATAAATTACACTGCCGAACAGCAACACACACAATGTCCCAAGACTACACAGGCTGAATGTTCTGCATCACATGTCGTGTGTTGCTATCCAGCCATTTCTCCCGCTCTCAGAATCAAACAAAAGGTGTTTAAAGATACATAAAAAATGAAGAACAGAAGTTCATTGCTTTCTTGTAACTATGACCACAAAATGGCTTATCAATCTGAGCCTTGGCTACATAATCTAGCGCCTCATATCACAGTCTTTATAAACCCTTTTTTAAGGGAGGCCTTTTATAATGGCTCACTAAACCGACTGTATCTCCTACACTGTAAGTGCTAAGTAGAAGATAACGATACAATCATTGACACAGATTTCATTTTAGGTCATTCGGAAACAACCTCTTGTGTTTCCAATACTCAAGTAAAGTTCCCAGACCACTCCCCTTCCCAACCTTCCCCCCGTCTGCCTCACCTGTAGACGGGGCGTGACCTTTGAGGCATTTGGGCAATGATGTCGATGTTTGAGGTCTCTATCACTCATACCACCACTCAAATTATACCTCCTCCATCCATTTGATCACATTTCCATTTTAATTTCATCCTAACATGGATGATCACATTTTATACTTCCAAAGTCAAATTATCATATTCTTATAGACCACAAATTGCAAATTGAAATTAATGGACTAGGAAAACAACATTTAAGTAAACTTGAGCTCCAAAAGAAACTCGAAAGTAGTGATCAATTTTCCCCAAAGCAAAGGGAGAGTATCAGATTAATCATTGCCCATTCCAATAATCGGCAATAATCAAATACTCCCTCCGTTCCCTCAAATTGTTAATTCTGTTCGAATTCCTCACACATATCGAAACCAAACATTAACAATCCAAAAGAACGCAACTTTCTCATACAGCTAGCCACATAATGACATCAATAAAATAATAACACACCTCAAAAAGCCTAGAATCACATATATAATAAATTCAGTCAATCTTACAACAACAATTCTTCACATTAAAATTTGCAAGAAAAAAAATTAACCCATTAATTACTACAGTACATGGTAAAAAAAAAAAGTAAATTAAATCAATAATATGTGAAGTAAAAAAGAGTACCTCCAAAATGGGCACTGTGAAATTTACAAGCAAGAGGGTGATTAAGAGCAGGATCAAACTGGGTCTTGCAATTCTTGCATGTTCTGTAGCTTCTGCTAGAAGCTGAATTTTCTGAACAACATTTGAATTTGATTTTATGCAGTTTATTCTTCCCTAGAAAATTTGCGGGTAAATTCGGATAATTGGTTGTTACCCGCGTAAATTCCAACGGAATTGAACTTGTTGGGTAAAAATTTGAGGAGAGAGAAAATGAGATTATATGTGACTGCATTTCTGGGTTTGCGCCAAAAAAAAAAATTCTGGGTAGAGCTTGAGAATGATGGGCTTATATTTGATCCTCAAAACGCATCGTTTTAGGGGACGTTGACCCGATACAAGGCTTGTGTGCAACTATTACACCGAAAAGGCGAAAACTTTATCTTTGTAATGTTTGGTTAACACGTCTCTTAAATTGTACTTTTATAGTTTTACACGGACTTGTGTGCTACGATTACACTGAAAAGGCGAAAACTCTCTCTTGGTAATGTTTGGTAAGGACGTCTCTCAAATCATACCCGCCGTTTCATATAGACTTGTGTGCAACGATTACACCGAAAAGGCGAAAACTTTGTCTTGGTAAAGTTTGGTTTTACGCATTTCTCAAACCTCGTGGGAGCGTAACGAGACCACGGTTGGTTGTAAAACAATTTTGATAAGCAATAGAGGTTTACCAACGTAAAATGGGATATCCATTGCTGTAGAAATGCTGTGTACAGTTGTGATACATTTGGGTATTAGTTCTACATGAAAAGAAACAGATTTGAGAACAACAGCATGCAGCTAAAGCTAGATGATAAAGATTTGGTTTTACAGCTATACTGAAGTCGAAGCGTCTTTCTCTTGGGCATTCCTCTGGTTTTGTAACATCTTGTGCTCAGAGGGAAGGTTCTTCTTGGCTTTACGGCTTCCCTCGATTTTCCATTGATCCCACACCTTAGTCTTTGGAGGTGGAGCTGTATCTCCGATGGGTGCAATCAAACCTGGCTTACCATCATCAATAACAGCGTCTACTAGTCCATATGCTTTTGCTTCCCATGGATTCATGAAGTTGTCGCGGTCAGTGTCTAATTCAATCTGTGGGAAAGCAAAGCCAGTTTTTAGGTTTCAGTTGTGTAAGAATGAGAGCGAAGTAAATGTAACAGGATCTGTGACCGCCAACCTGTTGTTCAGGCTTCCCAGTGACTCTTGACAAGATTTTGTTCAGCTTGGCTTTGTGATATGCCATCTCCCTAATGCGTATGCTCATATCTGTTGCCTGAAATTACGAGCACAGATAGTGATCAGGTTATATTCTCACCATGCATCCTCACCAATATTCGTGAAATCAAACAGTCCATCTCAAAAAATTTATGGGTGCTTGTGGTTACTAGACACCCCTTCTTCAGAGTGAAAGCATTTACATTGGTAATCACTTCAACAAAAGTTCCGGAATGTCTGGTCATCAACTCACAGTACATGCAGCAGTGAACAACCCCCCCCCCCCTACGCACCTCTTAGGAGAACCAAAAAAACAATCTTTGCAATCACATGCGCAAAAGATGTAGGAAAATGGAAACAGCATCACAAAGCTGATCTATGGAGAATCAAGTTGACACATAAAATACCAACTCAAATCGCCAGATTGAATTCTTGAGCGAAACATAACGTGTAAAAACTTATCATATATTCCAAAAAAAGGACAATGCAAAGGCATATCATATTTATGAATTCTGTTTTTGAACATTTTACTGCGAACCAAAAATTGAATTTTGTCATTTGCACTTCTACGATTCCACCCAATTGTTAACATGATAGCCACAACAACATCGTTACCCCAACACATCAAAGGCACATGCTAATGGAAAGGTGTGGGGGAAGGGGGGATAGGACATGCGTATTAATCAAAATGGAGTAACGACGAGCCTTAATGACCATGGCGTCAGGAATCACACTGACTGTCTTCACAACACAAGAACCGCAAGACTGTCAACATAATAAGCGACATTGAATATTGCATACTTGTATTACTGAAGCTACAAGAAAATATCTTCCAAGTATATATTCAACTGCTGTAAAATTGGAAAAAAGATACACCGGAAGACATTGGATAGCTGACAGTTTATAAATGGCGGCATTCAACAAGCCCGCAAAGCCAGTGAAAGTAACATAACAATGAATGACTGAACAGTGTATTTAAGCTCAGAGATTGCTACCTACAGCTCACGAGGAAGTCGAGAATTCAAGAGGAATGAGCTCCATAAATAGGGTCTGAGGACAACGTCATACGGTCAATAACTAGTAACTGATGTGACCTTAGACCCCAAAATACCATTAAAGGTCTACCACCGACATTTCTATTTGATATAATTTGTAACCCATAACCTTTGTAATGGGATAATAAACTATTCACTGACTGGTCTTGATCCAACAACCTTCCTAATTCATCATAAGAACAGAAAAGGCTGATTTCAGGATGATTTCCACACCTCTGACTTATAGCCATTGATCTATGGAATGCAACTTAGACTAGGGATTCGGTAGACCAAGATAAAATTATGGCCGTACATGCCGAGCCCTACTTCAATTTTAGTAAAGATGTAATGCAAAGCTTCACTCTGATCCTTCTCTTACTCAATGACCTACATGCTGACAGAGATTCACCATCACCTAAATACTCTCTTTCCATGCTGTACCAAAATTGTTCAGAATAATAGAAAATCTTGGATCTTTAACATCCTTTTTGCGCAATCTCTCCAGCATCCAGCATTTTGGAATCTTAAACTGCCTCTCATAGACACCCAACCCACAAGCCATCATACAGATACCCCCATGCCCTTAAGTCCATTGGCAGTTGGAACTTAGAGAATATGGTGCAGGGATGAACGTTAAGGCCTACAGTGCTACAACTGCTGACTATCTATTTGACAGGATTCATGTTGCGGAACTTAACTAAAGACAACTAATCATCTGGATAGATCATCATGACGCCACCAAACATATTATGTGACATTTTCGGGATCAGCTCTCAGACATGCACATTCAGTTTTCCGGTAAGAAAGTCCAAATCTGATGCAGACTACCTAAGGAAGCAAGTACTTGGAAAGTTCAGGTCTTCAGGATGACTAATTAGTAAGTAAAATTATTCATCTTTCTGTAACCCCGACCCCATAACTCTGGATGTAAACTCAATTATGTTACAAACTTAGGTTTTCTTTATTCATTAAATGAGAAGCTGAGTTCAATGCAAACTAGCAACCCTATCCGACTCCACCTTAGTTGGAACTGAGTGCAAATTCATATTCTATGACTAGAAGAACCATACGCGAGAAAACAAGACTGCCATATCTGCTAACTGGAAATTGACAACATGTCAATATCTGAAGAAAAAACATCCACAGCCTCTCAAAAGATTCTAAGTCATCTTTTCTCATAACCTTCTAGTTGTTCAACAGAGGAAGAATGCAAAAGAGCTGACAATATGTTTAGACATATAAAGTAACTTGCACACCAGATAATTAGAGATCAAGCCAAGAAGGAGCTCCGAGCTTACCTTTCCACCAGCTGTTCCGAGTGGTTGATGGATCATCACTCTTGAATTCGGCATACAGTATCGCTTCCCTTTAGAGCCAGACGCAAGAAGAAATGCACCCATAGACGCAGCCAATCCCATGCAAATAGTAGATACATCCGCCTTACATTGCTTCATAGCGTCATAAATTCCCATACCTACAAGTGGCAAACATGGGCTGAGAAAATGCAATGGGAGAAATTAACTAAAGTAAGCAGAACCTCTTCATCATAAAACATAACACCATTTTCCCATTTATAATCCGGTTTCTATCATTTTCGCTTAAATTAAGAATAGGTAATGCAGAATGACCTAATCGATTCCAAATGAATTGGGTACGTTTGAGATAGCAATGCAAAAAGGAAAGAGAAGTCACTAAGATAGCAGTACCATCATTCTTATTATTAAAACGTTAGCATGTGAAAAGGAGCTAATCTCTCAACAAAAGATGCCACAGTAGAAAGTTATAAGAAGGCCAACTCAGTTTTTAGTTGGTAACAAAAGAGCTAGTAGCTCCTCCATAGTCCAGGATTTGGATTAGAAATCCCGTACCAATCATCGCTCACAATTGTAGTCTCCAAGTCATAACCATGATACAGTATAAAAGAATCAACCAGGCAAAGAGTCAATTTGTGGTAGTACCTGCAGTGACTGATCCACCAGGAGAGTTAATAAACAACTTAATATCTTTCTTCGAGTCTTCTGCATCCAAGAGTAAGAGCTGGCTTATGACGAAATCTGCAGTCGTATCATCAATCTGCACACCATCACGACAAGTGAGTAAATCAAACCTTAACCACCACTCTCTCTGGTCTAACCCTCTTTTCCTACAATTAGTTCATTAAGCCATATAAAGATCAGTCCAAATCTTTCTACCTTTACACTTTTCGTCACCAATCAAACAACGCCGAATTACCAGACCATTTAGCTCACAGTTGTACTATAATTCATCTCAAGATGAAGAATTTAGCTCCAACAAGAACTAAATACTAAGAAAGCTAATTCTTTTTTTCATCACCAATAAAAAGTCTCGGATTATATCTATTAAATCACATCCAAAACCCTAATTCACTCGCACTTCCACACACATTACCCTCCAGATTAGTTCATGAAGCCATATAAAGGTCAGTCCATATCCTTTCTACCTTCACTTTTCGACACCAAACAAACAACGCCGAATTTGAAGATTTTAGCTCCACCAAGAAGCAAATCATAAAAATCTCAATCATTTTTTTTTCATCACCAATCCAAAGTCTCAGACTTTATGAATTTAAATCACACCCAAAAACCCAATTCACTTGCACTTTCACACACATTACACTCCAAATTAACAACTCACCAAACCTAACAAACTAGTTCTAGAAAAGTTTGATATCCCAATTCCAACAAAAAATGCAAAAACTTCAATCATACGCACAAAATTCTCAACCCACAAGCTCAATTCAATTCAATCCAATCAACTAAATTACCCACATAAAACAACCCAAAACCTCATTCTTCCAACAAAAACGTAATATAGAAGCTGTTTACGGATGACCCATGATTAAAATTGCGCGGAAACGTAAAGAACAAGGAAAAGAAGCAAACTTGAGAGCCGAGGAAGATGATTCTCTGACGAAGAAGCATGTTAGTGGTATCAAGTTCTTCAAATCTGGGCAACCAAGGTGCAGCTGTAGTTGTCCCTGCAATTTCCCAATTTGAAGACAAAGTTTGACCTTTTATTGCCTTGGCTTGAATGAGAAGCTTTCTGGGTTGTCTTGTGGTTGAGATATCCCATGGATTTGAAGGTTTTGTTGCGGATATTGAGGTTTTGAAGTGTATGAATTCATGGTGCTTGTTGAAGAAGCTTGCTGGGGTTGATGATGATGATGGTGGTGGTGGTGTCGTCAAGGTTACGCTGCTCATCTCCATTTCTTCTCTCTTTCTCGTTGAGTGTTAGCGGGGATGACACTGATTTTCTGAAGGGAAAGTTTTCAGGATTGGGGGCCTGAGAAAGTGAGCTCTGTTAATTTTGCAATATGTGGAGTAATTTTCTCCATAAAAAAAAGTGTGAAATTACATTAAAAAAAAAAAAAAAAAAACAAACAAACATGAGCACCATAAACTATTTTTCTTTTTGACCCAATGTGATACTTAGATGTTCGATCTAGCCAAGTTTGAAATTGTCAATGGTAATCGAGTTACAATTAATCGGCAGCAGTTATAGTTGTTCGGCAATGGAAAGACGAGATTAAAAGGTTAATCTGCATAATATACGTTAATAAATTGGGCTGATAGTAGTGAGAGTATATATATTAGAATAGTAGAATCCACAAAATTGCCTACTATTATGTAATAGTGTTACTATAGTATTCGTGTCACCAAAGTAGAACACGTGAGCAAAACTTTGAGTACTTAGGAGTTAGAACATCAAAGTTGGTGATTTCTATTTTACTCCATAAAAGATCGTTGAACCACCATGAATGAAGAGAGTTACCTCACACTCTAACTCCTATTGAACCATTTTCAGTTGGCGATATTGATCTCAAGTGAAAAACCACACTTTACGCCTTTCATTAATTTAATGTACGGAGTATGTGTTCCAACACCCTATTGAACCACTTTCAGTTACCTCACTCGATTTATTTTAAGCTAACCAGATTAGTTCGACGGACAAACGGACAACCTTTCCATAAATAAATTGATGTTTTGACTTCTTATCGACTATTTTATTTACCCAAGAACTACCATTGATAGTGCTCTCGCCATCAAACATAAAAATCCTAATTAGATGTGTTCGATTGAAATGAACAAAATGTTACGATAAGGTAAAACGTGACACATCACGTCACCTAACCTCCATTTCCGCACGCATTTTGTCACAGACCAAAAATGTAAAGAGCAGTTTAATTAAGGGTGGAGTGACATTGACATAGGAGGAGAGAGAAAGAAGAAAAAATGGCGAAATTCTCAGTATGGAGGGATGAAGATGAGGAAGAAGAAGATGCAGAGGAGGAATTCTATGTGCGCAGCCCCAAAAGAAGAAGAACTTACGACCCACCAAACCCCCCTTCTTCTTCTTCTTCTGCATCAGCCGTCCACCATCATCATGATTATGATCATCAATCAGGAGGAGGTGAGATTGAATCAACGGCTAGAACCAACAATTTAGGAGGAGGAGGACCCGTTTCTGTCATCTTATCCGACCCGGATGTTCTTGATTGCTCCATTTGCTTTGAACCCTTGACTATTCCTGTCTTTCAGGTCCCCTTTTTTCTAACCCTTTTGCTCAAAGTTTCAATCTTTTCTGGTTTTGTTGTGTTTATCTGGTAAAGTTTCAATCTTATTTGGGTTTTTATGTTTGCTTGACTTGATTTGTTGTGTTTGTTTGGTAAAGTTTGTTGCTTTAGATAAATGTTTTGACATTGAATGCTTGAGGTTGAAGCTTTGTTGAACTTGCCATCTTCATTTTTGTTTGGTTCTGAGGTGAATTATGGTTGGTGTATTGTGGAAGCGAAATCGGGTTGAGGGTTGTTAGAGGAGTTTAGAAAGAAAGGAAGATTTTTGCAAAATGCCCAAATCCCAATATGTGAAGAATTTTGTAATGGAAAACTTTGTTGAACTAGCAACTTGGAATTTCTGTTGAGATTTTGTGATGTAGTTATAAACTCCTAATTTGTGAGGTTAGATCTTGGAAAATGATGAATTTGGTGGATTTGTGCATCAAATTTTTGTTGCATGTGCAATTGACTAGAAAAGTATGTTTAAATTTGGCCAATTTGGGGAGAAGTTTCTTCAAGTTCCATGAACGCATGAGCCTCCCAGGAACGGCGTCATAAATTGGTTTTAGGATTCGTAATTAGATTGATTTTAGGCTCGCTTTGAATATTACAACACATCATGATACTTTGTTCATCGTTCAGTAAAACTATTAACCAGAACATGGGAAAGAATGACATGGTGTTTGTGTACCTCTTGACCTTTGCAACCATATTTGGGACAATATTTGGAATCACTACCAAATTGGGTATCTAAAAAGTTTTTCATTCCTCACTTAATGTCGTAAACAACCCTGAAGAGAATTACCTCATGTCCTAGGAAGTCTTCTTGGGATACCACTGGCCAAGTAGGAGTAGTGCAAAAACACTTAGCTGACAATTATGGAGCCTCTTTTGCGATGTACTGAAAGTTGACAATTAGCCTGAAGGGGAAAAAAGAACAACTTGGGGTGTCGCTTGACCTTTGGAATTATAATGGAGAACATACTTGCCACTACCAGACTTTTTACCTCTGAAAACACTGCACCCTTGATGAATATAAGGGCTAGTTTCTCTGCTAGAGTAGTTTTAAGTCATTTACTCACTCGTTACCTATTGGGCCTCGCATGCGGTTTTTGCTGATTTTGGGAACCAAACATACGTGTTTGGCTCTTATATTTTGGTAATCCCCATAATATGATTCCCAGGATATTCCACAAAAATTTGAGCCAATTTTTTTTCGCGGCCATTTTTGGTTAAAACCATGTATTATGTACTTCGGTTTTGGTTAATTTTGACGACATTTTTGAAAGTAGACAAATGTTCTCAAAAATTCACCACAAACTTTTTTGGCGTACCTTTGTTGAATATAAGTGCCTGTTTCTCTATAAGGGAGAAATTAAGCCATTTCGGTACATGTTAGTGATTGTTGCTAGCATCCTGTTTTTGCTGATTTTGTGAACCAAACATAGGTTTTTGGCTCTAGTAATGTTAAGAAACCCAATAATATGGCCCCTAGGGGATTCCACAAAAATTTGAGCCGATTTTGTTCAGTGGCTATTTTGGTTAAAATCCATGTATTATGTACTTCAGTTTTGACTAATTTTGACGACATTTTTGAAAGTACACAAATGTTCACAAAAATTTCCGACAAACATTCTTGGTGTACCCTTGTTCAATATAAGCGCTGGTTTCTCTCCTAGGGAAGTTTTTAAGCCATTTCTTCACACGTTTGTTGTTGAGGCTAGCATGCAGTTATGGCTGATTTTAGGAACCAAATGTTCTCAAAACTTTACCACAAACATTATTGGTGTACCTATGTTGAATATAAGCGCTTGTTTCTCTGCTAGGGAAGTAATAGTAAACCTGTGTTAGGGAAGTTCTTTAAGCGTTTTTGGTAGACCCTATGCACCTACCCATTGAGGCTAGCATGTACTCGTAGTTTGTGCTGATTTTGGGAACCTAACATGAATTTTTGGCTCTAGTATTTAGTTAAAACCCATAGTATGACCCCATAGGGAGTTGGGGGTTTCCACAAAGATTTTTTTTTTTTAATCTTCCGGGGCCAGTTTATTACACCCTTGTGGTGGGACCCTTCTCCGGACCCTCGCTTAGCGGGGACGCCAATGTGCACCGGGCTGCCCTTTTGCCCTTCCGGGGGCATTTTGGGCAAAAAACCGTGGACTGTGTGCTTTACTTTGGCCGATTTTGACCAATTTTTTGAAAGGAGCGAAACATCATCAAAACTTAACCCTGAAGTGCACTTCATGGATATGAGCTCTGATTTCTTTGTTATGGTCTTATGGACGTTCTTTAAGCCCCTTTGATATGTCACCCATTGAGTGGAGTGCGTTGTCATGCGATTATTGAACCTACCATAGGATTTGGGCTCAAATATGTTGCTAAAACCCATAATATTATATGTAAGGGCTTTCCACAAAAATTTGAGGCATTTTTGTTTCAAAGCCATATTTGGCCAAAACCGTGGATTATACTTAGGTTTAGGTCAATTTTGGCCACTGTTTTTTTAAGTTGTACAACGTTTTCAAAATTTTACTATGAACAACCTTGGAGAACCCTTATTGGACAGGGGGCTGGTTTGTCTATTAGGAAAGTTCTTTAAGGCCTTTAGGCTCATGTGACGTATTGAGGTTAGTGTGCGTTTTTTGCCGATTTTTGGGATTGACCATAGGTTTTTGGTTCCAATACTTTTCTATATGACCTCTAGGTGCTTCTACAAAAAATTCTGAGCAGCTCTTGTTCCATGGCCATTTTGGCCCAAAATCGTGGATTACCATATACTTCTGTTTTAGCTAGTTTTGGCCACTTTTTTTAAAGTAGCTAAATGTTCTCAAAAGTTTACGATGGATAGCCTTTGAGGTACCCTTGTTCTGTATTAGGGTTGGTTTCTCTGTTAGGAAAGCTTTTTAAGCCCCTTCCACACATCTCATCCATTGAGGCTTTAGTGCAGTTTTTGCCATTTTTCGGTACCTACAATAGGATTTTGGCTCTAATATTTTGCTAAAACCCATTTTATTACCTCTAGGTGCTGGTACAAAAAATTCAGCCGTTTTTGTATTGCGCCATTTTGGGGTTAAAAACCGTGGATTATATACTTTAGTAGTATCCAATTTTGACCACTAATTTTAATGTAGCCAAATCTTCTAAAACTTTACCAGGGGTAGCATTGGAGTACCCTTGTCGGATATGAAGGCCGGTTGAGGCCCTTTAAGCCATTTCGACACTCGTCACCCGTTGAGGTTAGCGTGCAATTTTTGGTGAGTTTTGGAACCTACCATAGGGTTTTGGCTCTAATATTTTGCTGAACCCATAATATTACTTCCAGATGCTTCTACAAAAATCTAAGCCCATTTTTGTTTCAGTCATTTTGGGTCAAAATCTTTCTGGTTTTAGACCAATTTTTGAAAGTACCAAATGCTCTCAAAATTTTACCATGGACAGCCTTGGAGCTCCTTGTTGGATATGAGAAATCTTTCCTCTGTCAGGGAAGGTAGTTAAGCCATTTTGGGACACATCAACAATTGAGGCGATCGTGCATTTTTCCCTGATGTTGGGACCTACCATAGGTTTTTGGCCCCAATAGGTGGACAAGGTGGTTCTTTTTTTTTTTTTTTTTTTTTAGCCTACATGATTGAGACACTTGCAATTTGAGCCTGAACTGAAAAATGAAAGGCTTGATCTACCTGGTGACATATGGAGTCATAATTGAGACAATATTCAGAAGTGTGGCCGACAAATTTTGTCGCCCGGCTCTCCTCTCCATTCATATTGGATCTGCAAGCAAAGTTGAAGAGTTAGAACGGATGTGCGATGACACTGATGGAATTGAATTACCACTTCTAGGAAGAGTTGAATTTGAACTCTTAGTATATTGATTGATGTCCCCCGAGTCCCAATTTTAACAGCACCTCACTAGCGAATTTATAAATGAATGGTAGCTAATAGGCCCTTAAGTTTATTGATCCGGGGAAGCTTGGGGTATTCTTTAAACTTCTTAACTACTAATTCATCTATATGTTTGCTTTACTTACGACGGAATGAGGTTACTCTTTAAAAAAGCCTGCAGGCCACATACTGATTGTTTCTGAAATTAGCCAATTTTTAAATCTTGTTTTAGTATGTGTCAAAGTATATTAGCAGTGACATGATGTGAAAGATAAGCCCCATAAGCAGCAGTTATGCGGCTCTTATCTTTTGCCTCTTTGTAAACTTAATTTACTAGTTCAATGGTACTGTACTTGTTCAACATTCTGAACCTTGTTTGCTCTTGACTTATATAGTGTGACAATGGGCATATAGCGTGCTCGTCCTGCTGCAACAATCTCAGTAACAAATGTCCCTCATGCTGTGGGAAAATTGGCAACAATCGCTGTCGGGCAATTGAGAAGGTCGTCGAGTCAGTCAAAGTGTCATGCTGTTATGTTAAAGATGGTTGCAGAGAAACTGTTAGTTACTGTAAGAAACATGAGCATGAAGAGAAGTGCAGTTTCGCTCCGTGTTCATGTCCATTTACCAACTGCCTGTTCCGGGCCTCGCCTAAGAAGCTTTCACTCCATATATGTAGAAATCATTCAAGTCAGGTGGTTCGTTTTCGCTACAATTCAGTCTTCTCTACTTCTTTGGGTATGGATGAAAACCTTCTTGTTCTTCAAGAAGAGAAAGATGACATCCTGTTTATATTGAGCCATGGAAACTCGGTATCAGTGAGCTGCATCAATTCAAGTTTATCAAAGGAAGGTCTTAAGTATGACATCGTACTACGTAGAGGTTGCAGCTCTCTTAAATTTCAATCTTCAACGCGTTGCATTAGTGGACAGCTAAGTGAACGCCCTTCTGCGGATTATTTTCTGGTGCCTGGTTACTTTTACCACACAAGTTGCCGCCTTAAGTTGGAGATCTGTGTATGGAGTAAAGATGCATCTCATGTTGGGAAAGGAGTTACTAACATTTGAATCTTGAAACAACTGAACAATGATGATCTGACAATGAAGGCTGCGTGTAAATGTGGGTAGTTGGATACCAAGGTTAGTGTTCTATCAAAGTTTTCCTTCTCCTTTTTTTTTTTTTTTTTCTTTTTCTTAAAGTATGGCTCCTTTAAAATTTCATGCCAAATTGTCAAGCAAGCCTGTCGATATATGAAAGAAATCTTTTACATGCATGATAAGCCCCTTAGGTTAAAAGTAAAATCACAATAGATCACTTATTATTAAAAGATCTTATTGGGTAATGTTTATGCTGCTTGCATTGGGGTGGGTGGGGGGGGGGGTTGGGGGAGGTTAACTTCACTCAAGGTAATATTCTGATACCAACCGGTGTAAACTGTGGCTCAATGTTGTATTTGGTTCCTTGTACGACTGCATAGCTAGTGTGTGAAATAATTGTGAAAAGCAGAAATAGAACACAAATTATCAGCACTTGAGTGAAACTGGTGTTTCGAAAATGGTAACTGTTATTGGCTTCAGAGTTCAGATGATCAGATCTCGTGCTTTTACTACAAACATCTTCTACAAGATGTTTTGAGTCTCGTGTCATGTCATCTAAAGCATATAGTACTAGAGTCATTTGACAAATCTCTTTGACAAAACAAATTACCCTTGCTTGACAATTTGGTGTGAAGTTTTTGCAACTGTTGGAACTGTTGTGTAATCTGTATCGGAACTTGTTGGAACCCCGAATGATGTTTTAGTTCATAGGGCCCTTGAGAGCATAGGTACTTATGTTATGTGTGTACAAAGTAGACTAACGAGGTGTTCCTCTTGTAAAGTTGTGTATATACGATGTAATTATGAAAATGTTGGTAATAGCTTGTGCCTGAGAACTGCACGCAGTGCCTTTGAAATCACCATTCACTGGGAATCTGGAATCGTGGGATTACATGTGTTTACAGAACAATCCGCAATTGTATCGCAGCCAGATTAGAACAGGTACTTAGTGGTAATTTTGCCTCGCCATTCCTTTTCGGACTCAGGGAGTCTCGTGGCGATGTAGGCAAGTCTCTCAGCTTTGTGTATGCTACCTAAACGCTCACCATTTTCTAATTATCCAAATTAATCACATTAAGTGAATTTTTGGAACGCTAAAGTTTGAAGACGCAAATGCATGACTATTACAATATTTTGCTTAAATTCCATAAAACCAAGCTCGAACCACTCCTATCCCAAACTGAACATAAATTTGAATACGAGTTTGAACATAACCTTAGTTAGGACTAGGACGGTTCTATGCTAATGCTCGGGCTGCTTTTCTCAACACTTTGTCACGAATTTCTGCCGTCGGAACCTAATGCTTAGGTAGGACGACTGAGTCTGTGCAAATGTTCGGGCGCTATAACTTGCATGAACTTCCAGTAGGATTTTGCAGTTTAATTATAAGGGTATGCATTCTCAAGCTAGGTCTTATATTTGAGTCTCGATTTCTCGGGAGGCATATTTTTCAACCATGATTCTTAAGTTTCATCGATTTCTTTTACTCCATACGTTAATCGTTACCACTCAAAAATGGTTGGGGTTCTAAGATTCGAGCATTCGACTTACATTTTGTTATTTCCATGGTCCACGTAACAAACCCGTTAAAATTACGTATTTTAATTTAACCAATTTTGCTAATTACCCATTAAAGTTACGTAATTTAATTTAACCAATCACGTAAGAAAAGCCGTTAAAATTACGTAATTTAACTAATTTTGCTAATTTTTTTTTAAATAATCCAAATATATCCAAATATTTTCAAAGATTTACCATGGACGACCATCGAGTTTGACAATTTTGACTACTTTGTCTCCAAGTTAGCTAAATCTTTGTTCTTTTTGGATCAAGATAACTCTAGAGGATCTTCATCCGTTCTTTTTTTTTTTACTTGGGGTTGTATTTACCCAGCCTGCTCTTCCCGGCAATTCTTTCGCTCACCTGCGACAACTTGTAAGTTGTTTAAATTCACAGTTACTTTTATTTGTTTGTGTAATTTGGATCGCATAAAGCCAAATAAGGTTGAAGTCTTTATGCCGTTTTTTAATGCACCATGAATTAGGGTTTGATTATGCCTCAATTCGTTATTTATTGCCTTTCTCACATTGTGAAGTAGCAGTCAGCTATTGCGATTTTCGAAACAATTTTTATTATGGGTCGATGGTAGACAACCTCGTTATATTTTCAATGTAGGGGTAAGGGTAGCTAGCGTACATCTGACCCTTCCTTACCCCGCCTTATGCCAGGAGCCTTTCAGGCCACATAGCTAATGGTTCGTTGTTGTTGTTTTTGATGAATTGGGTAATTAGGTTACTTTCAAATTTCAATCTATATCGATATCATATCATCATGGAGAGTAATGAACACAATTTGATGTTTTGTTCCGAATCCAGTAATGGGTGACCGCAATTCTGGCCATCATGCCAATCAATTCGCTCCGCTACTGTTAACTATAGCTAGCATTTCTGCTGCATGGTTTCAATATCGTGATAATCGTGTCGTAAATAGAACTTCTGATAAAGACAACCATTATGAGAACTACTCCGAGGTATGTAATCTTTCGGTTTTGTTTTGGATATCGTATCGTAATTAACACGCCATGTATTATTAGGGCTTCCTCTTGCATGCATGATGACACCTTCCTTTGGTGCAATTTTCTTTATGTAAGTTTTGTGGATGTTTATATAATATGAAAAGGTGATCTTTCCAAGTAGCAGGGGTCTCCAAAGTCCAATTTTAAGTGCAAAAAACTGATTCGTGAAGCACAAGCTTCATTAACCAAGGAGGACCATATCAGTGAGCTGCCTGTAGAGCTCTTAATCAATATTTTGGGATGCTTGTCCTTTGAAGATGTTGCGAAAATGAGTACAATCACAAAGTGTTGGAGAAATGTATGCTTAAGCTTTCCCTTTCTTGAACTCGACTGGGGTTTAATGTCGGGTTGTCCCATGTCTTTACATACAGCGACCTGCTCAAATTATAATGTAGCGTATGTAAGAAGTGTAAATCAGGTATTGCAACATCGGAAGGACCAGAACATCATGTCATTCCATCTCTCCTTATGCCTTAATTATAAGCAATACAAGTCCGACATCGACCAATGGATCAGCTTTGCTGCTGCTAATAAAGGTCTGGAAAGTCTTAGACTCATGTTTATGTGTACCGATTCTAAGGACAACTATGTCAAATGTGATCTTGGTGACCAATATGTTGTCACCGAGTTCTGGCTTCGCGAGTTTACTCATGTCAAGGATTTGCATCTGGGTACTTGCATCTTAGAGTTTCAGAGTGAATGTGAATTTAGATGGAAGAACATCATATCCCTTAATCTAAGCCATGTTACTCTAAAAGGGGCTGAATGGCAGAGCATTGTTTCGGGTTTAGATAAAGTGGAGTGGTTACGACTGAAGGCGGCTTTGGATACTATGACGGTGATTAAAAGTTACTTCAAATACTAACCCTTTTGCTTAAAGTTTCAATCTTTTTTGTGATTTTGTGTTTGTATTACTTGATTTGTTGTGTTTGTTTGGCAAAGTTGGTTGCTTGCTTAAATTTTTTGAATGCGTGAAGTTGAAGCTTTGTTGAACTTGCCCTTTAAATGTTTGTCTGGTTCTTATGAGGTAAAGTTTGCTTGTATATTATCAAAGGGAAATCGGATTGAGGATTGTAAGAGAAGTTTAGAAAGAAAGGAAGATTTTACAAATGCCCAAATTCCAATATGTGAAGAATTTTGTGTGGAAAAGTTGGGATTTTGAAGGGGTTCTCTGTTAGCATAATCAGTATAAATCGTGGCTCAATGTTGTATTTGGTTCCTTGTATGATTGCATAGCTAGTGTGTGAAAAGCAGAAATAGAACACAAATTATCAGCTCCTGAATGAAACTGGTGTTTCGAATATGCTAACTGTTATTGGCTTCAGAGTTCAAACCATGTGCATTTTACTACAAACATCTTCAACAACACATTCTGAGTTTCGTGTCATGTCATCTAAAGCATATAGTACTCTGAGTCATTTTGACAAATTTCTTTGACAAAAAGATTCACTTGCTTGACAATTTGGTGTGAAATTTTTGCAACATAATTTTTGAAACTTGTTGGAACCCCGAATGATGTTTTAGTTCATATATAGGCTATCTATGAGAACATAGGTACTTGTGTGTGTACAAAGTAGACCAATGAGGTGTTCCTCTTGTAAAGTTGTACATATACTTGTAATTTTAAAGACGATGTTTGTAATGACTAGCTTGCGGCTGAGAAATGCACGTACTGACTTTGAAATCATGTTTCGATGAGTAGATCCTTGCTAATCTGGAAGCATGGGATTATGTGTTTCCGAAACAAGTTTGATCTATCCGCAATTGCAATTTGCCTCGCCATGCCTGTTCGGACTCAGGAGTCTCGTGGCAATGTAGGCAAGTCTCTCGGTATTGTGTATGCTACCTAAATGCTCACCATTTTCTTATTGTTCAAACCAATCATAGAAGTGAATTTTTGAAACGCTATAGTTTGAAGACGTAAATGCATAACTATTACAATAGTATGCTTAAATTCCGTCAAATCAAGCTCGAATTAATCCCAAGGGATGACTTAGAAGACAACGTCTCGCACGAGAGTTTTACCATGAAATATCGAGTGTTATGAAAATGCATTGCCTATGACTTACGGAGTAGCTATTAGATCAAACCTAGATACATCATCATCATACTTAGATACAATATCATCATTAAGGCATACAAAATAGTTCAGCTCCAAAAGATTTAGATCATCACCATTATCTTCCTCCTTGATTGAGTCGTCTACATCACTCCTGCGAAAGTGAAGAAACATAGAAGGATGAATAGCAGATCTAGCTATAGCACGGACAGTAATCAAACAACAAACACAGTGAAAATGATGATATAGATGGAAGCTTGAGGAATGAAAGATGAATGCAGCATAAACAACACCTCAACCTTCACATAAACAAACCCGTGTAACGAAATAAACGTAAAACCACCTCATGTTTGAAGGTAACAAACCAAAATATACAGAATCACAAAAAGAAGAGACGAGGGATGACGAGGAACGGCCATATAACTTAGCATTCAACATTCAACATTCATACCGAAACATAACTAATCCTATATGGGCTATAAATCTTCGCAGTAGCTTAAAATGACGCGATTGTCATTAATCAAATGAGAGTTAGATGATTAATTATCAAAGGACAAAATTGTAAAATAAGAACTTATTAACAATTCCCATCTTAATTCCCTCATCTAATCTCACCTTTATCCAAACAAAATTCCCACCTTATCCCTCCCAAATTCCCATCACACAATCCAAAAAACCCCCAAAACCATATCACACTAATCTAACAACGTTATTAACAACAAACAAAAATAACCGGAACATATCTCTTGGTAGGGCCGCATGACACGTGGATTGGGAAAGGGTACAAGATATACTAATCGGCCAACACCGGCAAATCTACGGATGATTATAATATAATAATGCATTTCCCAGACTTAGCACCATATGGTAGAATAATAAATTCACATAATCGACCAATTTTGTAAAGTAATAAAAAAAATACGATTTTATTGAAGGGGGAAGAGTATTATAGTACCTTGAGCGTTGATCTCTCGGTCGTTTTAACCTCGGACCCCTCTGACTCAAAAAGCAACTCGGTAGCAACATTGGGGAGGAAGAAGACAAGGGTCACGGCAGCAGAGAGGCAACAAACAGGAACAAGGGTGGAAACCGAGGGTGTAACCTCTCTCGCGATCATGCTGTTGTAAACGGACATGCGGGCGTTAGTTGCCATAAGTCCACGGTAGACGTAGCTTAGGTAGGTAGGGCTACGCGGACCGGAACGCAGATTTGAGACAGAGCGGGTGGAAACGTCGACGTTCTGTGACTCAGCAACGGTGGTGGTAGAAGATGAGGAGGCACCTTTGGCTTCCGGATTAACCAGGTGAACAGAAATTAGGGTTATCGTCCAAGTAAAGGTTTTCTGGAGGGACTATCCACAATCCCAAGTCGGCTCGAGTTAAGGATTAGGAACACTAATAATATACTCCATATACACCTACATCTTGACCAAGGCATTACCATCTGAATCATTATTTTCTTCACTTATTGATCAAATCTTCCGTGTCATTTTTTAATGTTTTTACGGATTATTTTTTTTGTTGAGATATAGATGAAAAGATTAAAGAACATTTTTTAATCGGTTTTACAAACATTAGACACTTTGAATTATTGAAACTTCTAATGTTGAAAAGTGGTGTCTAACGTATCTAACTTTAGCGTAGCAATAAATGGATTAAACATTGCTCAACAATAAATGGATTAAACATTGCTCAACGTATACTCCGTCAATGAAAAAGCTCAAAAAACGTGATTTTGCAAACCTCAGGGGCACGCTGCACAGCTTGGAAACCAGAGGGGTATACCTGAAAAACTCGAAAACCTCAGGGGTACGTTGGAAATTTTCCCATTAAACATTGCTCAACAAGAATCATTAGATAGAATAAGTAGGATTTCTTGCAATCTTAGTCATAATTTTACCGAGACAATTCCTTTTAACATTGCTCAAGATTCTGTATTAGCAAGCAGTTTGATGTTAATGTTTTTTCTTTTTTTCTTTTTATGAAACCATTTGCTTAGCAATGGAGGAAAAACCACGCATTTCAAAAGACATACGGAGTATCACTTAGTGTAGAATCGTTGGTACATAATTCTAAATTTGTGTATTAATTGTACCTGTTGGTAATAAGAGTCGCAGACCACAGTGAAAGCATCACATTGGTATTTTAACTTCGATAAAAAAGCGAGAAACGCCTGTACCGGCAGTGAACATATGTTTCCCCCTCCGAAAAATGACCGAACGAAGATGTATGTACGAGGATTGTACCCAACTTTAGGTTGAATTATAAACTGAAATCAATTTTCCCTGGGTAAATTATTACGAATCTGAACTCAGGGGATAATTTGTTTCCGGACGAAGTATCAAGTAAATGTTACACGGTTAAAAATCAGTAAACATAATTTTTCATGTGCTATTACTCCAATCCTACATGGCTATGATTCTATGAAGATTGATACATTAGCAATAGCCTATAGGTGTCCTAAGGTTGGTCTCACTTCTTCTTCCTGAAAGAAGGGTTATCGTCCGCGTAAGGGTTTTCTGGAGGGGCGATCCACAATCCCCATAGTATTAGCAAGTGGACGCAAAGTAGTACACTCGAAGAGTAGCTGTTTGATGGATAGACATTCCAACATTCCACTGCCGCAAACAATGCTATGCTGCAAAATCAGCGAACAGACTTAGATAAGGATTGTTATTATATCCATAAATCAAAAGCACAATGCATCGCGTCAATTTTGAAAAAAAGCACAGTGCATTTATCATACAACTTACCGCATGACAGTAGAGAAAGGCGTCTTCCACAGCAGATAAGGCAAGCTGAAGAAGTACCTGCGGTAAGAAAGTCATATCAGAACCATCAGGCTTATAAATTGAGAATGTGACAGTTATAATTGCTACTGTGCCTGCCAGAAACTTACCAGGAATAAAACTGATAATGCAGTGAGCGAGCACAAACAATGCCGATGAAGTTTCCAACAAACATCGTGGTTACTATATCTGAGATTGCAAATGGTAATACTTAGACTATTAACACAGAAACCCCCTAACCGAAGAAAAAAAACCAAAGAAGCATAAAGTTATAGATGGAATACTCACGTTCTTCCCTGAGAGTTTTTGAGGTTGTGCCGTATGCATAAAGTTGTTGAAGAGGAAAGCAACTGATCGTAGAGACATACACGCCATGCAATACTTTGAAAAGCCCACCTTCATGCCTGCATAAGAGAACAGAGCTTTTCAGGACTCATGGTAGAACAAGTCACATGCTTGAAGGTAAGAAATTGACATCTCATACGTTCGGTAAACACTAGGGAGAGCAAGTACTAATCTAATATAGCATTAATGAAGTTCTCAATGAAAAATGTTAAGGCCCCACACTAGGCTTGGCGAAGCTCTTTGGTTACCCGTAGCTAAACCACCCCACATCCAAAAAGCCACAACCATTAATAACAAGGACTCCTTCCCTATTAAGCAGTTCATCTCCTATATTGAATTCACCACTATGATGATTAAGACAGCGTAAGCCACTGAAAAAGCAGCTAAGCAAACAAAACTCAGGTTACTGCCCCTTCAAGCTACCTCGTATATCACTGCACAGAACAGGCTGTGTACGATAATAGACCTAACAGCCGTCTCATAGCTAGGAAAGCAAATCATATCTGACAATCAAACTATCAGATATGTTGATTCTTTTCAGTGAAACATTGGATAAGACATATACAAGAATCAGCATATCGTGGTAATAAGGTATACATTGCAACAGTTGCGTGCTCACTTGCACCACTTCCGATGAGCAAAAGCAGCTAGGAGTCCAAGATGCATAATCAGCAATGAGACTGCAAATGTCTTTGAAACAAAGATGGGTTCTGGAACAAATTTGAAGTTGACAGACCTGCAGACAAAGCAATATGTATGAAAAAGTATGGGGATTAAGATGAAACAAGTTTCAGGTCAAAATTCAGTGAGTTGACATCTGAAGGAATAAGGAAATTTTGACATCGTAACCCAAGATGCTATGTGAAAGCAATACACTGTAAATCCACATAGTGCTCCCTGGTAGGTCACTGATAACACGTGTACAACTAGAACACAAAAAATTCAAGTTTCGCATGTGGCTTAGTGTTTGTAAGTTAGACAAGCAACACAAATATTTTCAGAACCAACTCAAACATCCTGGTTTCTAAGGGAAGAAATCAAATTTGGAATAAACAAGCGGATGGCAAAGTTTCAAACAAAGTTGGATCCTAGGATTACAAGTAGTAAGGCCCTGTGCGATTCAACTTATTCAACAGTGTTTTCAAATCAGATCAGATTTATTCAAATCAAATCAAATCACATCAGTTTTATTCAAATCAAATCAAATCACATCAGAATTATCCAAATAACAATCAATGAACCTAGTCTATTTCTAGTTATTAATTCGTCTAATTGCAGTTAACTTATCAATCAATTCAGTTCAGATCAAATCAAATCAAGTTTATTCAAATCAGATCAGTTCAATTCAAATCAGATCAGAAAAATGCAGTTCAATCGCACAGGGCCTAACAAGCGATACTATGCCCAACAAGAATGGTAAGCATAATAACATTATCTCTGGAAGTCAATTTATTGAACTATCAAGGTCTCCCGAAACTCACAGATTTAGTTAGTAACACAGATTGAGATTTTTGAGACATTTATCCTTGCGCATGCCCATGAAAAAGGGGCCAAAGAATCAACAGAAACAAAGAGGTAAAGTATGTACCAAAAATGGATAAAGACACGTCCAAGATTGAAGGCTCTGGATATGTATGCCACTGGATATGAAATTAAGAAAGGCAGTCCAAGCAGGATCTGGAGAGCCACGAATGTGCATGTAGACATCAATAGTTTTAATCAATGCCCCAGTCACAACAGCAGTAGCAGTGAAGATCTTACCTAACATAAATGCACAAAAGAAAGAACAGCATAATATTCACAATTTTCAAGTGTGGAAAGCTCTCAAAACATAAGTTCAAAATGCCTGGGGTTAAATCCTTTAGTTTCGAGATGGAGCGATCCCTACCCAATATCTTCATTTGACTTATGATAAAGATTGCTGCTAAAGCCTAAAAGGACTGATGAACTGTGATATGGCATTATAAAAATTATGTTATGGGGAAACAGCATACACTCACGATATCTGCACACACACCAAACTAAAGAGCCTAAACTAGTGAATTTTGTCATCAATTTTGTCAAGTATTTAAAAGTCCGATAAATCGAAAATCAGCACATTAACCAAAATAATAGGTGATCCATTCTATGCACCAAATATATGTTAACTTTGCCGTCAAGTCAACCAAGGAAAAAATGATCTGGAGTAACAACATAACCAGACACAAGTAGATGAGAGTGCAGGTTAGGCAAGCACCTGAACTGTGGCAGCTCCACCTAGGGCCACAATTGTTCCACTTATATCCATAGCCTGTATCAAAGATTCAACCTTTAGGACACAAACAATGATACAGAAAATAAGAAAGTACCAGTAGCATCTACCTTCAACATTAACAGAAGTAAGGGCGGGGCATAGAGAAGGACATTCATCTTTATCGAGACAGCAAAGCTGCAGAAGTACAGAGGAATTGTAAACCATTCTTCCTAAGTGAAGTTTTATGTCATTAATATCAAGTAACAGTACCTGAAGATTATCAACCCCAAGCACCACTTCTGATAGAGAAGAGTAGCAAGAGCAGCATGAAGCAGAGTCATAGTAATGCAATCATTGAAGAGACGAAGCACAAAGATGGAATGCACCCTCTTTGACAAACAAAGCAGACTAAGTGCCCACCAAGGAAGCTGTGAAGATGTCAAAAGAAAATCAATCAATAAAACTTCACTCATTCGCAAGATCACACATTTCACTTCCATAGTTCCATGTCATAACGCTTACCTAAAGCTCTAAATCAAAGCAAAAATAAACTACTTGTTGAAGTATGGTTCTTTGAATAATAAAAAGGGCAGCCCGGTGCACATTGGCGTCCCCGCAAAGCGAGGGTCCGGGGAATGGTCCCACCACAAAGGTGAATTGAGGGCAAGCCTTCCCTTGTCACTTTTTGGAAAAGAGGCTGCTCCCAGGACTTGAACCTGTGACCTATCGATCACAAGGCAACACCTTTACCGGTGCGCCAAGGCTCCCCTTCAAATCTTTGAACAATCCATGTAAGGAAAATCTAATTGGAACATCAACAATGAGGTAATCAGGTAATATAAGGGAAGCATAATTGAATCAAAGACACAGTTGCTAAACATACATGATCATGCTCCGAAGTAAAGCCCTTGTTTAACTATAAGTGATACAGGCAGTGCCCAACAGATCACACTTCCAAACTCAATGAAGTGTACGTAATGCTCAGAAGATCATTTAGTTAGGCAATTCAGTGTTTCCAGGGCATCTCATTTTAATGCTTTTTATACAGGCTGATTATGTGAAGCATTCATATTTAAGGCTATAGCACATAGACCAAAACAAGTATTATACTTAGAAGAATGAACTCAAAGTGAGCATTACAATTCTGAAGAAGACATGATTTCAAGAAATTGAAAGATAGTTCGCTAAAAAAAAAAGGAGCAAGATGGATATGAAGAATTGCAATTTTAGGTACCGAGGTAACATACCACATCAGTCTTTATGTAGATTAATAGTAAAATTGCGAGGTTGATGATGTATAACATTCCAAATAAAACCTACAAGGTATGAAACGGAATCGTTGTGAGTTAACAAAATTCAGTATTGATCTCCACTCTGATATCAAGGATGTCTCTCTTTTGAAACAATTTTTTTCTTTAACAATAACGTATTAGCCTAATAGAGTGGAACACAACCTGAGCAGGAAGAACAGACCCTCCTGTGATGAACTGAATACCCGAATATACATACAGAAAACCGGCTGGATAGACAAGAGGGCCTGTGTCGCCTTCCAAATTACTGTAATCTCTCTCCCCACCAAGAAATCCAGTTACCTGCACAATCACATCAAAATTCAGTCAAGCACAACTCAACAGAAGCACAAACCATAGGAAGTACAGTCGTCATTGAAGTTACACACCTGTGACATGTAAGCATCCCAATCTATCTTAGTATCTGGCAAATAAAACTCAAAACTTTCAGCAATTAAATCAGTCAAAAGACAAATAAATATTCAAAAATAGGCGCATTAATCTCGCAATTGACTCACATGGAACATAAGCAATGATAAGACAGACAAGAACAGCATCAGCAACAAGAAGTGCACCAGCAAACAGCATTGCCAAGTCCTTATTAGATCTCCCCACTGAAGTTGTGGGCATTTCTGATAACTTCTGAGCTGACCGAGAATCGCCCGCCATGGATTTCCTCCGGTTAGGTCTTACCTTGTCACCCATGTCTTTATTCACCCAATCACAAATTTATGAACTGAATATCCAATCAACCCAATCACATTACACAAACTTCTTGGGCATTTTGTCCTTTTAATGGCCTGAAAACATCAAATTTTAACTGAATCGTAAGCTATACGCAAACACCCATTGATCTGAACCACATAACCAATGCAGAAAGTACGCAAATTCTTCTAATTTTCGTCCAAACAAGTTTATTTCTTTGTTGCAATCCCATCAATAAGACTAAAAATTACTGATAAAGGAACAAACTTTGCTCCACCAATTGAAAATCTAAGCAAAACCCAGATTAAATTGCTATATAAAAGAGCAGGAAAATGATCATATAGTTGATTTGAACTGCAAAATTCTGATTCTAATAGAAATAAAATTCCCAGAAAATTTGCAACATTGCTTCATAAGTGCAGAATTTGACGAAGAAAGTTAATCACCTGATGTTGAAGTAGTGGAGAGTGCCCGGTAAACTCGTCGGAGGTCAGAGAACACTGATGAGGGAGTCTCTTTGTCTTCCTTCAGTTTATAAACGTTTTGGTAGAGTAAGTTTTACGCACAATTGTGTCGGGTTCGCCCGATAACTAGTTGAGACCAAAATTCGTCATTATGGGGTGAAACATGGATGTTCGTGACAGGTTTTTACCGATTGGTAAGGTGAAATTTGAATATTTTAGTTGACCAAAACTCGTCAATATGGGGTGAGACATGGATGTTCGTGACGGGTTTTTACCGATTGGTAAGGTGAAACATACTCGTGACAGATTTTCGCGTATCAATGATTCATCACATTATTAATCGAATTAAGAATGGCTTGTTTCTCAAGAGGAACTCGATTTGGATAATAAGCAAGGTAACAAGCAGTAAACAACGTTTGGGGCAAGATCGACGTATGGCGATGATATGGTTCAGCCTGCCTCACAGACGCGTTGCAACATTCGAGTAACGGTGACAAAATCAGTACTCTTAGACTGGTGCATTATTGATATCAAACATTTTCAGCCGCGGGGCTTTATTAAAGAAAGTTGTGTACAGTAACGAATTG